>SDVV010023699.1:0-12710 GCA_016164225.1 Gammarus roeselii
TTGCCGTTTGTCTTGTTGACGCTGTCTTTTCTGTGTTTTTTCTTGTTCAGGTTAACGTTCTGTTGTGTTTTAAGAACTCCATAGCTGACGATGTTCACGAGCTGGAAAATCCTCATGACCAACTGATTTATTTGATGACAGTGACCAGAACTCGGCTGATGTTTTTAAGGCTGCTGACGTCTTTTATATTTAGGTTCATGTCCCTAAAATATATAATCTGGTAATGAGTTTTAAGCATACAAAACTCATGTATTTGCTTATTTTTTCAATGGAGTGGTTTTGACCGCCATCTTCATCTGTGCTATACAGGATGATGATGTGGGCAGATGTCAGAATGTTGACACGGTTCTGTTCTGAGGGAAATATCGCATTAATGGACGGGACCGGATGAGACCGGACCCTCCGTGCACCAGAGTGCTTGATGATGCAGCTATCCAACTCGGAAGTTTCATGATGCAGCTAACCAATTCGGAAGTTTCACCGTGCACCAGAGTGCTTGATGATGCAGCAGCCAACTCGGAAGTTTCACCGTGTACCTGAGTGCTTGATGATGCAACTAACCAACTGGGAAGTTTCACCGTGCACCACCAGAGTGCTTGATGATTTCGTCAACAAGCGATTGCTCAGTATTTTCATCATAATTTTATTTAAGGTTTATTCCCCGGTAGGTTTTCCTGCGACGTTTGTTTGGTGTCATACCACAGCCTCCTCAATGCTCTGTAGTCGTTTTTGCATTCAACACGTGATTCTACATAAATTTTGAACTCCGCAATCCACTTCGAGGATTTTCAAGTAATGCGATTACTTTAATGTGATGTCTCTAGTTTCAGATTTTTTTTTACACATGCTGGAAAGCAAGAAAGACAGTTTATGAGCGAGTTTTCCAGTTGCTATATTGTAATGCCATTAAAATTGTTTCCTGTCTTGAACTTGTTTTGTAGGGAAAGACTGTGCTGTTTGTTACCGGTACTGTTAATAAGGTGGGTAAGGAGTAGAGGGGGACGGGGGGCGAGTGGCCTGGCTTTGATATGTGGGCTTAATTTGGCACGGATTACAGAAGCTTAATGGGGTACGGTTTTTGCGGTCAGATTGCTAAAAGACTGTAGAGGAGAGGACGCGCGCACAGAAAGGCCGGCCAACACATATGCACCCTTTTACAGTTTAATAATGGTGTCCTGCTCAAACTATCAAATACACAGAGCACCGTGTTAAAAGACATAGCACACATTTCGAAGCACTGGTTAGATTGACACTTTGAACAGCCTAATTCGCCTTTGTCATACATTATGCGATATCACAGGACTTCACTAATAAACACTGGACTGAATCATCAAAGTTGAGTTGTGGAACGAATAATTACAGAACTTCTAGGATAATTAGGGGACTGAATCACCGGGCAACGAAAAAAAATGTGTTCAGAGCAGCCAGGACATATTGTTATTGCATTAAAATCTATTGCTTATCAACAAAGTTAACCAAACTGTATGAAAATCAGTGAATAAATTAGACATTTACCGTCTTCAGAAGAGCCGTGCAGTGCAACGTTGATTTCACGGGATTTATATTTTCAACGATTTTGAACAACTTGGTTTATCAATCACCCTTTCCAAACAATAACGTCGAAACGATTTATATTCCTTCAAATAACGGCTTTTGGTATCTGTTAGCGGTCAATTTTATAAAATCTAAGATTAACATTTCCGTCACGAAACACATCGAAATTGAGTGTGCTTATATTTATTTTTACAACTGGTTTTAGCTGTGTTTCAGAAACAACTGTTATTTCAAACACAGTTTTTAGATCTTTGTGACGAAGTAAAACAGAGCATTTATTTTGAAAAGATTGTATGCCTTTGTAAAACAGTCTACATTGTATAATGGATACAAACAGCACATTCGTGACGACTGCTCAATCAATACCGACACAAACGGAAACACAATTTAGAATACATCAAAAATGGGAATGAATCCAGTTCCCAATGCCTTGAAGAAATATTTGAACCATTATCTAATCGAAAATTACATCTCTTACGTCACTACGTGTGAACCTCTACAGTAATTAGGAAACAGGTAAACGTATCAGACGAATGCAAAAGACTTGAAGCATGTAGTAGTCCAAACCTCTTCATTAGCACAACGTTGCAGACTAAATTACGCTCTTATTTGCAATATGAGTGATAAATAGTTTACCAAGCCATTGCACGAAATCATTGCAACAAATAAGCAACATAATATGACATCTTCAAATCATAGTTCGGTCGCCCAATGTCAGAGAATTGAGTTCACAGTCTTAGGAACGATCGATTGAGACTTGATAGGATGAAAAGTTTTAGTTCTTATATGCTTGGGTGCACCGATACTCTGGCCTAATTAATACGATATTGTCAGATGATCGCCGCAACTTCGCTTCTTTGTTATGACGTTGTAAAACGAGAAAAGACATTCCCTGCAAAATAAATCGTTGCCCACCCGTGACCAAAGTTGACGGTAAAAAAAGATACGGTAACTAGCGATCAAAGTACGATGAAAACAACACAGATAATCGTGTTTGCGATATCAACAGTTGCACTGGTAAGGTGTTATTACATAGGTTTCATTTTAAATTGGTTGCTCTGATATAATTCGTCAGTCAGAGTTTTTAATCTGAAAAACTGAACTAGAATTACCCCTCCACTTTGTGCTGTAAGCTCTCAGCTCAGTTGTGAGGATACTATTCGTGGGTGCATCCACTGCTCTGTTGTCAATAAGTTCAGTTGTGCTCAGGGTACATCCAAGTCCGTTGGCGCGATAACGCATACTCTCACATAACAAGCAGCGGAGCATGCGGTGATGAGCTGCAGAACTGCGCATCCTCTTTACTCTCAAGTCACTCTCATTCGTCTGCCCGCCATCATACAGAGAAGTGTGCTGTTTCTGGCTTCATAGAAAATTGTATCATTCTCAGTATTGCTTTGGATCAAATAGGATTGTGCATTTGCCATCCCTCTTATTGAGCAGCATAGGCTGATGCTAAATAACAGGGTCATAAATCCTCCTCAAATTAGTTAACGTTCAATTTAATCAATTACTTCTTCATTCCAACAATTTGCAGTCAATTATTTGCGTTTTTTTCCTGCTGTTGAGAATTTTTCGTGCTCGGAACGTTCAGTTGTCAGGCTTTGTGTGGTTATTAGCTGTGAATCAAACGGTTCAAACTCTCACCGATGATGCTCTTATCTTCTTAGTAATTTGACAAATACAAATTCGACGGTAATATTAACCATTGCATTTCAATTTTTCTTGTTTAATATCATAATCGTTTGATTGGTGCGCAATTCTGGTGCACAGGAATCAAGTTCCATATAGTTTCGTTTATGTATTCAGGGAACTTTCAATAATTTTGAAGAAATTAAAATTCATCTAGGAATAATGAAAGGTAGACAAATTACAATAATATCATAATTCACCTATGATATGTACCAAGTTTTCGGCCACAGCTGTTCCGAAGACAACATTTTCTACTCATATTTACCTAATATAAACTAATAAATTAGGCTAGTGAGTAAATTTACCTCTACATCCTACCAATCCAAGGACATAATGGAAGGACATTCTCTATTCTCCATTATTCAACATATCACGGCCGACAAAAAAAATACATTGGTCTATTTATTTCAAGAAAAATAAGTGGAATAAATAAGGTCAGCAGACATTAAGATAATTCTAAGATTTCACTGTCAAATCTGACATTTAATAAGAAAACTAAGGGAAGGAAATGACCAACGTGAGATTGTAAGTTACATTTTAGCACGCAATGTTTGGGTTATGAGTAAACATTTTTTCAAACTAACTGTATAGTCAACACGAATCATAAAAGAAGGGTCTGTTAACTAAACCGGGTCTCACATGAATGAGATAATGGAAACTCTGAGTGTATAAACAGGAAAAAATAAAAGAGAGTGTCTTCAAATTACTTTGATGAATAACCAATAGTTGGCTTGGTAAATTGCGCATAGGCAGTAAATTACAATTCTAGAAATGCTGCACGTACATGTCCAAACATGCATAATTTTAGCGTTCATTTGAAGCTTCCTATTCTGCCACTCGTTCTTACCTCTATAGCAACCGAATTCCAAATTTCAGCTGCTCTCTATCTTAAAAATAGTTGGGACTGTGTTGACGATGTACTGTGAATTTGCAGATGCGTATCAATATCCAGCCTATACACAGGGTGTGTTTCAACTGCATTTGCGAAACAGCGATGCAAGAATGACCACGTTAGGTCCGTTCACCCCGTTTTGGCAGCCCCCATAGGAGAGCCAGCTCTGGTTCAAGGCCTCTACTCTAGCTGAGGCAATTCAGCGTTATCATGCAGAAGGACAGACACTACGAGATTAGGCCTACAGGGAAGGCCTGGGCGGAGACACATCACCTCTTGCATTAAAGGGGTTGTGTGGGCAAGGGCAGCCAAAATTATCACTGTGAGGTGCGATGGGATGGGGAGACAAGGCATTTGCCGTTAAGTGAGTGGGCAAGAACAGACATGGGGGTCACTGAGAGGAGAGATGGCTTGGGGAGGCAGGGGACTTTCCGTGGAGCGCCTGGGAAGAACTGCTAAGGGAAGGTGTTTTGCAGTGCGTGAGCATGAACAGTTATGTGGGTTAACGTGAGGGGCGAGGGTATAGGGAAGGCAAGAGACTTACTTTAAAAGGAGTGGGCAAAAACAGTCGAGAGAGTCACTTTAAGATACGACAATATGACGAGACAAAGTACGGGGACTGCAGCAGTCAAGGGAATTGCTGAGATTTGTAAAGTCAAGAGCAGAAAGAGATTAAAAGAGTCACCCTGAGATTCTATGGCACGAATAGCCAAGAGAGTCAACGTCAGGTGCGAGGGTAACAGCAGTCAAGAAAGCGTTTTGAGGTACAAGGTCATCAGAGTAAAAAAGTCATTGTGAGATGCCAATGTAAGTGCACCCAAGGTTAGTAACAGACAAGGTTAGTAACAGACAAGTAACCCAAGGTTAGTAACAGACAAGGGAGTCACGGCGAGGTGAGAACATAGGAGCAGCCAAGGGATTCTCTTTGAGATGCAAGGTCACGAGCAGCCAAAGGAGTCTCTGCGAGGTGCGTGCGATGGCCTGAACTGCCAAGTGAGTCACTGTAAGGTGCGAGGACATGAAGAGTAAAGGGAGTCATTTTGAAGTGCGATGTCATCGCAAGGCAAGAACCTAGCTGCCTCCTGCTCCTGAAGACACTCCCTCCACTTCTTCCCCCTACCCAGATATAATCAGTCATATTCACTTGCAAATATTTATACGCTTACTCAATTCCTTTAAACATAAAAACAAATTATCATCCGGGTATACACTTATTCACAACTTGTACAGTGTGGAAGGGTTACTACAGGCTCGCACAAGATGTGTTACTACAGGCTTGCACAGGATGTTACTACAGGCTTGCACAGGATGTGTTACTACAGGCTTGCACATGATGTGTTACTTCAGGCTTGCACAGGATGTGTTACTAGATGCTTGCACATGATGTGTTACTAGATGCTTGCACAGGATGTTACTACAGGCTTGCACAGGATGTGTTACTACAGGCTTGCACAGAATGTGTAACTACAGACTTGCACAGGATGTTACTACAGGCTTGCACAAGATGTTACTACAGGCTTGCACAGGCTGTGTTACTACATGCTTGCACAGGATGTGTTACTACAGGCTTGCACAGAATGTGTTACTACAGGCTTGCAAAGGATGTTACTACAGGCTTGCACAGGATGTGTTACTACAGGCTTGCACAAGATGTGTTACTACAGGCTTGCGCATGATGTTACTACAGGCTTACACAGGATGTTACTACAGGCTTGCACAGGATGTGTTACTACAGACTTGCACACGATGTGTTACCACAGGTTTGCGCAGGATGTTACTACAGGCTTGCACAAGATGTTACTACAGGCTTGCACAGGCTGTGTTACTACAGACTTGCACAGGATGTGTTACTAGTCTTGCAGAAGATGTGTTACTACATTCTTGCACAAAATGTTACTACAGGCTTGCACAGGATGTGTTACTACAGGCTTGCTCAGGATGTTACTACAGTCTTGCACAGGATGAGTTACTACAGGCTTGCACAGGATGTGTCACTACAGACCTGCACAGGATGTGTTACTACAGGCTTGCACAAGATGTGTTACTACAGGCTTGTACAGGCTGTGATACTACAGGCTTGCACAGGATGTGTTACTACAGGCTTGCTCAGGATGTTACTACAGTCTTGCACAGGATGAGTTACTACAGGCTTGCACAGGATGTGTTACTACAGGCTTGCACAGGATGTGTTACTACAGGCTTGCACAGGATGTTACTACAGGCTTGCACAGGATGTGTTACTACAGGATTGCACAGGATGTGTTACTAAAGGCTTGCACAGGATGTTACTACAGGCTTGCAAAAGATGTGTTACTACAGGCTTGTACAGGCTGTGTTACTACAGGCTTGCACAGGATGTGTTACAACAGGCTTGCACAGGATGTTACTACAGGCTTGCACAGGATGTGTTACTACAGGATTGCACAGGATGTGTTACTAAAAGCTTGCACAGGATGTTACTACAAGCTTGCACAGGATGTGTTACTACAGGATTGCACAGGATGTGTTACTAGAGGCTTGCAAAGGATGTTACTACAGGCTTGCACAGGATGTGTTACTACAGGATTGCACAGGATGTGTTACTACAGGCTTGCACAGGATGTTACTACAGGCTTGCAAAGGATGTGTTACTACAGGATTGCACAGGATGTGTTACTACAGGATTGCACAGGATGTGTTGCTAAAGGCTTGCACAGGATGTTACTACAGGCTTGCACAGGATGTGTTACTACAGGATTGCACAGGATGTGTTACTAAAGCCCTGCACAGGATGTTACTACAGGCTTGCACAGGATGTGTTACTACAGGATTGCACAGGATGTGTTACTACAGGCTTGCACAGGATGTGTTACTACAGGCTTGCACAGGATGTTACTACAGGCTTGCACAGGATGTGTTACTACAGGATTGCACAGGATGTGTTACTAAAGCCTTGCACAGGATGTTACTACAGGCTTGCACAGGATGTTACTACAGGCTTGCACAGGATGTGTTACTACAGGATTGCACAGGATGTGTTACTACAGGCTTGCACAGGATGTTACTACAGGCTTGCACAGGATGTGTTTGGTGTATGTATGGCATTCATTGTTTTTTCCCATCCACGGGTTACACTCGTGATTTGGTGTTTATGGAGCAACACGAGGGTCAATCGTACGACTGTGACTGATCAGACGGCACGGACGTAACATTTGAGCAATGATATAAAAGGTGATGGAAGGCCGGTTAACGTTATCAGGTTCGAGGAAAAATTTGCTTTAAGCCTCACCAACATTGTGCAAGAATCAGGAAACATTTGGAAGTCGTTTTCACTGATAGTAACCGTAATCGCTGATATTAACCGTAATCGCTGATATTAACCGTAATCTCTGATATTAACCGTAATCGCTGATATTTACCGTAATCGCAAATATTAACCGTAATCGCTGATATTTACCGTAATCGCAAATATTAACCGTAATCGCTGATATTAACCCTAATCGCTGATATTTATCATAATCGCTGATATTGACCGTGATCGCTGATATTAACCGCAATCGCTGATATTAACCGTAATCACTGATACTAACCGTAATCGCTGATATTAACCGTGATCGCTGATATTAACCGTGATCGCTGAATAAACCTTAATCGCTGATATTAACCGTAATCGCTGATATTAACCATAATTGCTGATATTAACAGTAATCGTTGACATTAACCGTAATCGCTGATATTAACCGAAATCGCTGATATTAACAGTAATCGCTGAGATCAACCGGTATCGATTATTTTAATTACCATCGCCGATATTAGCCGTAATCGCTGGTATAAATTTTCATCGCTGATATTAGCCGTAATCGCTGATGTCAATTGTCATCGCTGATATTAGCCGTGATCGCTGATATCAATGGTCATCGCTGATATTAGCCGTAATTTATGATATTATATAATTAGCTGACTGTATCTATTTCTACAATTAAGCATTCATGCAGTTTTCAATAAAACTATGTATTGCTCGAACTTCATTCAATCTAATCGGTCTAATACGTATCCACAAGTGGCCGTATTCCATTGAATTATGACAGGAAGGACATACTCATCGTCATATTGATTCAATTCATTAGGCATATTGCAGCCTAGGTTTTTATTTTGAAATTTCATTCACAATTTTGAATCATATTATACAAAAAATTCAAAGTTCAATGCATCTACCTGAAGGAAATCGACTCAACAGCGTGTAAAGTTGCTATTATGTTTAAGAAGCAACAAATGTACCTGGTCCTGCTCAACTCGAGCAACCATTGGCCGCTTTCATTACAAGCCAACCGAGCGAGATCCCCGTTGCAGGTCAAACTTGTTATGCCCAGTCAGCGTTTCACAACGGATTGTTTGCGCTCGAGAGATCCTTGGCCTCAATATTATATCGATATGTCACTCAATTACTGAACTTCAGTATTTATTCTGCCAGTTGATGGACTTTGAAGCGTTATTTACGGCACTCGCCGTGACCAGTTCTTGGCGAGAGTACGAAAAGGCAAAGAGCAAGCTTGGGAGGAATTGTTACATTCGATCGCGTTTGTGAATGATCGCAGTTGGCCCTTTGTAGAGCCCAGAGCAAGTGATCACAACCCCCGTTGCACGGCTGAGTTCTATTATGACCAGAACTTGTATCTGCAGACAATTGCTGAACAAGCACAGAAGAAAGGTCCATGTTATACCGTCAAAAGCTTTATATTTTTACGAGTGAACTCGTGATCGAGAGTCACTGATTCTAGGCCTTCTGAGCAAAGTACTCGCCTGGGTTTTAGTACCGCAGTGGCAACTGCAAAGAAGCTGCAACCGCTACTGCACTAAAACTGTTCTGTAGGAATATAATCATTATTCAATCAAAAGACATAGGAATGCGATCTACACAATTGTCAAGCATGCTGATTATATTTAAATTTACCTTCACAAATACTTACTGCAACATTTATGAATCTTGGGCGGCAGAAATTGAACGGTGTTAAAGGATCATAGTTATTGACTATTTGGAATGGTCATTAACCTTCTGTTCCAATAACCACTACAGAGTTAACAGATGTCCTGGTCGTGTCGTAAACTATGTTGCGTATTGATGTCACCATCCTCGCAGCACCAAGGGAGAGGGAAGTGTTGCGTTAGTTTAACTCCCTTCCTCAGGGCTAACTCGCTGGGAGGGGGGGGGTCAATGATTTGAGTTTTCTTATGTGTGTACATCAAGCTCAAGTTCTTTTATACAACTACGAAGAATTTATCAAATTTTGAGCTGTGAATCGAAAGTGGATGATATATAAATTTTAATAGTTCAATGACTCGAACCCGCCAAGTGGCTATCTGTTAAGTAGCCGATTATGTGTTAATTTCCTCGTGGGTCATAAATGTGTAGCCTCTTAAGTGTTACCTTCCTCGTGGTTCTGCGAAAGTAGCCGCTCAAGTGTAAAGTTCCTCGTGGTTCTGCATAAGCAGCCGCTTAAGTGTTAACTTCCTCGTGCTTCTGCATAAGTAGCCGCGTAAGTGTTAAGTTCATCGTGGTTCTGCATAAGTAGCCGCTTAGGTGTTAACTTCATCGTAGTTCTGCATAAGTAGCTGCTTAACTGTTAAATTCTCGTGCTTCTGCATAAGTAGCCGCGTAAGTGTTAAGTTCATCGTGGTTCTGCATAAGTAGCCGCTTAGGTGTTAACTTCATCGTAGTTCTGCATAAGTAGCTGCTTAACTGTTAACTTCCTCGTGGTTCTGCATAAGTAGCCGCGTAAGTGTTAAGTTCATCGTGGTTCTGCATAAGTAGCCGCTTAGGTGTTAACTTCATCGTAGTTCTGCATAAGTAGCTGCTTAAGTGTTAAATTCTCGTGCTTCTGCATAAGTAGCCGCGTAAGTGTTATCTTCCTCGTGGTTCTGCATAAGTAGCCGTTTAAGTGTTAACTTCATCGTGGTTTTGCATAAGTAGCCGCTTAAGTGAGAACTTCCTCGTAGTTCTGCATAAGTAGCCGCTTAAGTGGAAACTTCCTCGTGATTCTGCATAAGTAGCCGCTTAAGTTTTAACTTACTCGGACTTCTGCGGAAAGGGAAGGAAGCAAAGCTATCGTCATCACGCTGAAAAATAGCCTATCCCACACTTGGTTGGCTTGATGGTAGGTAATGCTGAGAAGTAGCCTATCCCACACTTGGTTGGCTGTATGGTAGGTGATGCTGAGACATAGCCTATCCCACACTTGGTTGGCTGGATGGTAGGTGATGCTGAGAAATAGCCTATCCCACACATGGTTGGCTGTATGGTAGGTGATGCTGAGAAATAGCCTATCCCACACTTGGTTGGCTGTACGGTAGGTGATGCTGAGAAATAGCCTATCCCACACATGGTTGGCTGTATGGTAGGTGATGCTGAGAAATAGCCTATCCCACACTTGGTTGGCTGTATGGTAGGTGATGCTGAGAAATAGCCTATCCCACACTTTTTGTTCTCATTCTGCCATAAATTGTACCGGCCCTCTCTCTTCATCGTGATTTAATTTCCTTTTTTTAGATATAGCTGTTGCAACGATTTTTTTTTATATGAGCTATGGGTATTTGCGATTTTGATAGTGAATATAAAAAAAAATCCAGCTTTTTAGGTAACTGTCATTGACTCTAGATACGGTAATGTATCTAGAGTCGATGTAATGTTATTTCAAACTTTAGTCAATTTATACAATGCGAATAAAATTCTTAACTGGGCCAATTTATTTGAAGGGATAATTAACCTTAGGATAATATTCAACTTAGATGAGCCGCCCTCTGAAATCAGAACCATCTTGACTGCCGTTTTTAAACCATCAACCATTGCCTTTGCTCGTCATTTTTTATCGAAGGCTTACTATGAGTAACAGATTCTACTTATACGAAGCATCAAATAAACTGTTCCAACAGCATCGAAAGTTCTATGGCGGTCTTTAAGCCCCACTTGGTCACAGCAGCAGCGCAGCATCATCGCCCCTCTCACTGCAATAGTCAGTCGTTTATGGCTCCCTCCACCGGCCAAGTTTTGCACTCAGACTTTTGTCTGCCCCAAGACGGCTCCTGAAACTTGACGTGATGGCAATCACAACTTGGGGATTGGAGGAGAGTGGGAGTTTATGGTGGGGAATGACAAGAGATTGAGGAGGGGATTGTGAGATTATTGAGCGAGGTAGTCAAATACGAGCGGGAGTATCAGGCAAGGCGCTGAAGCTAATATTTTGCCAAATGTTGCGCCTAATTTTTATGAGATAAATTTGGACCGAGTATATAGGTAGTATTTTGCATCACTGATACGAGCACGAATTGGTTGAGAAACGATTGATTCTTCAGTGATACTGAGTAATACTTAGTCTACTTAGTGTCCTCGATGGTGTTCTTTATTAAGCTGAGAGAAACGATCGTGGTGTAATCAATGACCTTTATAGTGAATGAAGAGTAAAGCAAAAGTTTCGCCACTTGATGAGCAATATTGGAGCAAAAGAACAGCAATGGGGAAGAATGGTTGGTCAATGCTGGACAGGCAGCCGAATATAAGCTGGTAATGAATACGGTGTAACGATGTATTGTTGCACTAAAATGGATGCTCGTGAGTGAAGCGTTAATTTGACATATTTTCAAAATGAGGGAACTACCCAACCGACTGCCGGACACTTTAATCTCTGAAAACCGGAATGTCGATTAATAATATTCACGTACGATGAAGCTCGTTTACGTGAGAACATAATTCAATGATGATGCCTCGAGCAGAGACGTGTTTTGTAAGAAATTGTTTATAATCACTGGTTTTAAAACTGTTTACAGACATTAATTTCATCCATCATTGTTACAAAACATATCCAAACATAATACCGACGTCTCTTGTATGCTTCTGATACTAACTATGAGCTTCAGACGTTATTGAGGAGTGATATGTGAATACCATCCAATAACATTTAATGTAAGTCCTTTGATTCGACCTAACAGGAGGTGGTACGAAGACGACGTCAATGATATCGCAGGGAACTAACTCAGTGATGACACTGTGTGTCGTCAAAACATAAAACTGACGACGAACTGTAGGGAAAACTCACTCACTCTAAAACCGCTCTCGTCGATACATGCCGACGAACGACACTGAAGACTTTGATGATGAAGATCATGAGTGTAGCTTGTTCCAACAACTATAGACGGAACAGCCAAAACAAAGCCTGTTTTAGTCGCATTTTAATCCAAAAGTCTTAAGTCTATTCAACGTTACGGTCCAACTTAAATGTTTTTATAACCAACTATTACCACAAATCATGATTATTCATCAGCATGCGGGATGATTAGATCGGTTGATTGGTCAGCGGCCCAACTGCATGCTCACTGAATACGGGAGTGAGGACCAATAAAACGTGAACGGAAACAAAAATTAGTTCGTATAGGAAGAATTTATCGCATACCAACAACTAATTAGTAATGACTTGAAAAGCACCAAGCAATGTAACGATGAAGCCAAAAAAGGCAATAAAATGTTAGGCATGATATCCCGCACAATCTCGTACAAGAGCGGAAATAGTATTCTCAAGTTATACACTGCCTTTGTTAGACCGCA
>SDVV010023700.1:0-12710 GCA_016164225.1 Gammarus roeselii
TGGGTCAGCACCACCGTAGGTCAACACCACCGTGGGTCAGCACCACCGTAGGTCAACACCACCGTGGGTCAGCACCACCGTTGGTCAGCACCACCGCGGGTCAGCACCACCGTGGGTCAGCACCACCGTAGGTCAGCACCACCGTGGGTCAGCACCACCGTAGGTCAGCACCACCGTGGGTCAGCACCACCGTGGGTAAGCACCACCGTGGGCCGCAAGGCTCATAGTGATGGAGTGTGTGGCAGTGACAGCTGCCTCTGTCCCATGGTCTGCCCCCAAAAGACAATAAGTGCTCACAGTATCGCGGGACTGCCCTCTATCGCAGCTTATCAGGTGACCGGCTGCATGAGTGTTTGTCCTGTGACAGGCCAGGGTACGGAGGAGAGGGAGAGGTGAGGGACGGGAGTGACGTGTCAATCTGGCCGTGAGGTGCTGCAGGCGTTAGCTGTCAAAAGGCGGCTTCGACGAGTGTCACTCGGGAAGCGGGCCTCCTCAACTGATACGTGGGTTAGTACCTTAAGCTCGGCTCTAGCTGGGTCATAAATCAGCTCATGACTTCAGTCCCTTCGATACAGGATGTAAAAAAATGAAGGGGAAATAGATACGAAGAAAAGCAATAGTATTATAAACTGTACCCTGCAACGTACCGGAGAAAAATTCTATACATGTAAAATACGAGAAGGTATCACGTTCGATATTTTGTCGAACCAAAGTATTACAATCCAACGTGCCGGTCGGTACTCCGTGCAACGAGGAACTGAGATCTCGGGAGGTTATTGTTCCAGCGTCAAGCAATAGGTACCTCAGTATACAAAAACTTTAGTTCCATGGGATAGTAAACATGACGGGTGCCATGGTGTAGTAAACATGATGGGGGCCATGGTGTAGTAAGCATGATGTGGGCCATGGTGTAGTAAATAAGACGAGTGCCATGGTGCAGTACATAACGGGTGATGTGATGTAGTAAACATAACGGGTGCTATGGTGTAGTAAACACGACGTGTGCCTTGGTGTAGTAAACATGCCGTGTGCCTTGGCGTAGTAAACACGACGTGTGCCTTGGTGTAGTAAACACGACGTGTGCCTTGGTTAGTAAACATGACGAGTGCCTTGATGTAGTAAACACGTGTGCCTTGGTGTAGTAAACACAACGTGTGACTTGGTGTAGTCAGAACATGACGTGTCCTTGGTGTAGTAAAAACGACGTGTGCCTTGGTGTAGTAAACATAACGGGAGACATGATGTAGTAAACATAACGGGTGCTATGGTGTAGTAAACACGACGTGTGCCTTGGTGTAGTAAACATGCCGTGTGCCTTAGTGTAGCGAACACAACGTGTTCCTTGGTGTAGTAAACATGACGTGTGCCTTGATGTGGTAAACATGACGGGTGCCTTAATGAAGTAAACATGACGTGTGCCTTGGTGTAGTGAACACGATGTGTGCCTCGGTGTAGGAAACACGTGTGCCTTGGTGTAGTAAACATGAAGTGGGCCTTTGTGTAGTAAGCACGACGTGTGCCTTGGAGCAGTAAATATGACAGATGCCTTGGTGTAGTAAAAATGACGGGTGCTCTAGAGTAGTAAAATTACGGGTGCCTGGGGGTAGTAAAAATGACGGGTGCCTTGGTGTAGTAAACATGAAGGGTGCCTTGGTGTAGTAAACATGAAGGGTGTCTTGGTGAAGTAAACATGACGGGTGCCTTGGTGTAGTAAACATGAAGGGTGCCTTGGTGTAGTAAACATGACGGGTGCCTTAATGTAGTAAACATGAAGGGTGCCTTGGTGTAGTAAACATGAAGGGTGCCTTGGTGTAGTAAACATGAAGGGTGCCTTGGTGTAGTAAACATGACGGGTGCCTTGGTGTAGTAAACATGAAGGGTGCCTTGGTGTTGGTGCCGGTGTTGAGGGCAGCCCTCCTCAGGATTGTGGAGAACAGCTCTTCCCAGGGTACAATAAGTTACGAGTTCAGCAGACAGATTAAAAGATGCCATCTGGACGAGCCGGACGCAACGAGGGGAGCCGGACTCAGCGAGGGGAGCCGGACGTGGCGAGGGGAGCCGGACTCAGCGAGGGGAGCCGGACGTGGCGAGGGGAGTGGCCATTCAGCCCATTCGATGAAACGTTCTTATTTGATTATTCAGAAAAAATATATAAAAATACTGGTAAAAACGTTTATTCACAAGATGCCTCACGGGTTTCTAGTGTTTGACAAAGTATTCCGTATTTCTATGATACGCAAAACATTCAGGGTAAACATGTATCGAGTAATGTAGGGAAATAGGTTCTCTGACGCGGGACGGCAACATAATTCACTATGCTGTAGAGAAATAGGTTCCCTGGCGAAACGGCAGGTTAGGACGGGGGATGAGGGACAATCTAAGATATTTTGTTAATGTCTATTTCTAACGACAGCGTCTGGTTGCTCTACTATTATATTTTAAATAATTTTGAAACTTTACTAAGCGCAGTTTCATCTGTCAAAAAACCGACAGTCATCATTTCTGTTCGGGTAGGTATCATGTATCATTGTTCTGTGAGCCATCAAATACACCACCACAACAAAGGGTGCAGGCTTGATCGGGGCCCACAAGGCGGGAGTGTTGTGTCGTGGAGCCTGTTGTGCTCATCAGGGCCCCTGTCACCCCCAGCAGCAGCTTGGTGGGGCGTCAGGACGTTGATTTATATTGGGATTCGCAGGTGTGCTTTGAAGCAGGCACAGTAACACTGCGAGACACTTCCATGTTAAACTAATGAGGCTGTCGGCCACTCTTGAAGACACTCACGAAAAAAAATCAATTGTAATACAATTTCACATCCGAAGAGTTCAACAGGAGTCGACGTGTATTTAAAATCTTACCTGAACTTTTTCATAACCCTTCGATGCTCCTAGAAGGTTAATTTCTTCTGACTTGCACCATGCAGGCATTTTGTGTATATGTATGTACCTAGTGTACACAATTTCATCGAAAAGGTCTTAATTGATTTCAACCTACAGTATCTACGGCCCCTATACTCCTCTAACTGCCGTGTTCCGTAAGGCTATACGAAGAGGCCATGCAAGCATGGCAGTGCTGCCACATGTCGGCCGGCAGGGCAGGGTACTAGTGTTACCGGGTCTCTCTACGATAATGTTAAAGGACATTTGGGGATGAAAGTTGCCTGAGAAAAATAGACTGCAATCGTCTGACTGCACGAGCCTATATAAATCAAGCAGCTGGTGAACACGAGGCTTCTTTCTGTTCGTGCGGTTAGCACGATCTGGACAGACGGACAGCGCTTTTTTGTAGGCCTGCTGGCCGGCTGACACATCACATTAAATAGTACGAACAGAGTATAGTATTGGGCGAATACGGTTTCCTAGATACTTTCTTAACAGTACTTTTTTCAAAATTCATCCCCGGGAAATTGGACACTGTAGTTGAAAAAAAGAAATCGACACAGTATCAGGACTAACAGAGCATCGGGCCCAGCACAGTACCGAGCACAGCACAGTATTGGGCCTAACAGAGCATCGGGCCCAGCACAATACCGGGCACAACACAGTATTGGGCCTAACAGAGCATCGGGCCCAGCACAATACTGGGCACAGCACAGTACTGGGCCTAACAGAGCATCGGGCCCAGCACAGTACCGGACACAGCACAGTATTGGGCCTAACAGAGCATCGGGCACAGCACAATACCGGGCACAACACAGTATTGGGCTTAACAGAGCATCGGGCCCAGCACAATACCGGGCACAGCACAGTATTGGGCTTAACAGAGCATCGGGCCCAGCACAGTACTGGGCCTAACAGAGCATCGTGCCCAGCACAATACTGGGCACAGCACAGTATTGGGCCTAGCAGAGTATCGGGCCCAGCACAGTATCGGACCCAACACTTTTTGGACATACATAGCAGCACTAGCCATCTTGCTTGCGCAGACTTTCAAAAAGCACACGGTATTTGTTCTTGTAAACATAACCCATACCTCCACACATAAAGTTTAGAGTTCTCATGAAGTAAATATCTACTAACATGATGAAAATACCTCGTGAGATTACATCATACCTCTTTTCATTTGAATATTGTCAACGGATTTCGTTGGAAATTCACAAAAGCTTTTCCTGCACACAACAGAATTTGCGTGTTAGATACGATGTTCCTTGTATGAGCCAGACTGGTACGATCTAGAACAAAAGAAAGGGTCGTAAACTACCACCCGCGCGAGCAGGAGTAGAGCACACGCCCCCCCTCCCCCCCGCACCACCCGTCTTGCTGGCTATTAAACCAGATCACGGCAGCGCTTCCCGCACCGGTCGTGCTGGCGTTAACCCTGCGATACTCAAGGAAGATGTGATCTTTTGGACGCACAAAACGAGCGTAGCAATGAATTGCGAAGTTACTAGATTCGAATCTGTGTGAAATAGGCTGTTATTTATACGTGTGCTTGAATAAGGTCGCCTGCTGTTTAAGGAATACACCTTTGAATTATATTACAAATTTGAATATCGTGCATAGCCTATTCTGGCTTACTCCTGTGCGCTTAGCTGCCTTTTGACAGCTTGCCGCCATTACGACTACGCCTCCTCGCTGACAGACAGGCAAACGGCGAACAAATTTTATATAAACGTCGACTGACTATTTGAACGTCGTCTACCCGCTCATACTATTCTAAACTACATCATACAATTTGTAAGGTACTCATCGTCATTCACCAGTTTGATACATTGTAAGGTATTCATTCATTCCTTTGTATATGTACGACTTCATGAGGTACGAGACCCGTAACGCACTCGCTCATCGCACGACTGGAGTTCAAGACACTGAACTGCCTACACTTGGACAGCAAGGGGCCTGGCGGGCAATCTGCCCTTCTTAACCTGGTCCTACGGTAACACAAGGGAACATCAGATCTCGAACTTGCATGCATGGACACATCAGGACTAAAGTATCCACTGCAACATTACATTGAACATAAACAAGAAATGCGTCAGCCATCACTTCGCTTGTCTTGATGGCGTTCACAAAGCGCACGCAATACAGCCGGTGAGTGTCGATTTTGTGCACCACAAATGGGGTTGAACCGTCAATTAATTCTTACCATACAGACAAAAATGGCGTCAGTATGTTACGTTCATTTTTTTTACAATAAGTGGGTTGGCAGTTGGGAATATCGTACACACTTACCCATCACATAAAGTGTATCGTAACATATTCCAGCTAAGTGGTGCGGTCTTCTGCAGCACCCCTTGAAGGTCTGTCAGCACTTGCTAGAGACAAGGGCCTTGCTCTACTTAACCTATCCTCAGATTCATTCGGGGGAACTTGGTCACGTTCGGTTGATCCTAAATACGTCAGTGTTGGCGGCATAGGCTCACTACCTCCGTCCAGAGTGGAAAATTCTCCGTTCTTTACTGAGCGGCGTTGAGGGCTCTCATCAGATTCCCCTTCTCACCTCGAGGGGATAGAGCAGAGTCAGAGGGATGCCACCTTTGTTCATTCTTTTTACAGTTCTGACGTCGCCATCGATTCCCTCGTGAACCTCAACGACTCGCTCAGCTCTCCACTGAATCCTGCAACCGTCATGCCTCGTGAACCTGGACGATGTCGATCACAGCAGGCGAGACGTGTTTCAGCCTGTCATTCAATCCTTGGCAGAGAGAGAAGCCAAATATTCTCTCTTCAATCTAATCTGAAAACGTTGAAATACGATTTGCCATGGAAGCATTCACTTATTAAACGTAGCGGTCTGTCATTGAGATCAGCATCGACCTCACAGAATACTGGATACATTTTGTCTTCTGTAGCCATGGCTGGTTCAAAGTTTTCTGGAAACTGACTCTCACTAGAAGCCTCCGATCCTCCGATACTGGCATTTGCATTTGTTTAGATTTAGTCTCCTGAATGCTCTGTTGCTCCTCCAAAGACTTCAACTTTTTACCGAGAAAAACAGACAACAAAGTGTGTTTCTAGGAACTTAATGCTATGTGGACTTCCGCACTTCACAGATCTTCGAAAGTCGACAAATATCTGTCTGCCTAAGCTTTCTCATTAACCGGATCAAACTTAGCGAGTAGCGCTATGATACTCAAATATTGGGATGAAAATCGCTGGGCTTGGAGAACGCTGAACAAAATAAACGCAACGTGGCATTTCAATCCAAGCAAGGCCCCTTGATTCGTTTTTTTTCGAGAGGATCGTGAAGTTGGTCATGCCATGCCTAGGGAAAACGTTATACAGAGCCATGGCGACAAGAAATGAACTGCACACCTTACTTTGTGAGATTGAAACTGATTTTATTGACCGCCAACTAACCCCATCTCCGACTCACATGATGACTATCAACAACTAACACCATACCAGCCGATGCTCGGACATAGTTTTGATAGCATACTTGTAGCAACACTCGACACAGAGCGTTTCAACACTCAATTACAATAAGTGACCATACCATTTTCTTCTGTTGGGAGTGTGAGAAAATCTATTCATACATCGCTTACACAAGTAGGAGCGTTATTTGTGTGAACGTAAAACGTAGGTCGGTTTTATAACGGCTGTAGAGAAGCGTGCATTAGGCAGTGGGGTAGGGAGGAGCGGGCGTGCCTTGGCACTCCTCCCTTTTTCCTTACTGTCCCATTTGAAATTGGCTCCATCTGTTTTCAGTACCGTCTACCCTTGATATCGTATGTATGTAGCAGTGAAAAATAATCACCACATAATGAAAACGTACTATCTGTGTTCAGCAGTGAAGGTTGTAACGAAAATGGTAAAGAAAAGTTTGATTTGGTTTTAGAGGGGACGCCTTAGAAAATAGGTCTACCGGTTGCCGCCAGGAATCGACCCAGTTCTTACATGTCAATGGTCGGGTGTAAAGGTCGTGCTATCTTCATCCACGTAAAATAAGCCAAGCTGAAGATACAACACCAGGTTAATTCAAGCGTCAGTGAGACTCTTTTGACTAAGTGATTAGACACATCATTTAAATCGGTATAATAGACTAGCCTATTGGTTGAGGTTAGACAAACGTAGATAACAATAGCGACTTCGCAAGGAAGCAAAATGGCCGTCTCTTTACCCCAGAAGTGAGTTCGGATGAGTGAAGACTGATTACAACAACCCCTCATCGTGCCACACGGGTGAGCGGGCGATGGATGACTCGCGTTCAGGTTCGGAAGAAATAAGGTCCAAATTGAACGATCCTCTCAATCCAGTCAAAATTTGGTGGTACAGGTCCGACATCAATGTTCTAGATTGTCAAATATGATTAATAGGCGAAAAACAAAATCAAAAACTATGTTCCGTGTATTATCAAAGTTGTAACATAGACATTTTCTATGACGTTTAAAAAAAACAGTTTTTCGTTTTCCAAATGAAGTCGTAACATATGCCTAACGTGAGAATTTTGTTGTGATGATAAATAAATACCAACATAGTGAGTCAATGAATAGAACCACATTGATTTCCTTCAATAATTCGTGAATTCACAACATGGTAGTTAAATTGTCAAAATTTAACAGCTGTTAACTTATTTCAGTAGATTGTCAGCAAGCCGAATAATTTCATAAAAGAAGTTAGATATAAAACTACACAAACAACTTGCAAAAACCAATGAAAGTCAGTTATTTAATATAATTTGAAACACCTCTAATCTTTACGTTCAAAAATAATGCCATAGAAGCAAATACCAAGCTGGATTGCACCGGAAAATGATGTGAAAAGCGCCGGCATCAGCTCAATGGAGGAGTGACATCTGCACTAGTGGCGCCTCCCATTGTGCTGCCTGAATACAGAGAGGGCAGGGCAGGGGGCCGCTGGTTTGTGTCTCTTATCACACGATATAATAAAGAGGGCGATAGGAGAGACAGTCTTCCGGAAAATATAGTTTGTTCCAGGGGAACGACCTGGAATATTTTCTGCGACTATAGCTGCTACTTTGGTGCTAGAACATCAAGCAGTGGGACGAACGGTGCTGTGGTGGGCGCACTTTGGTGCTTGAACATCAAGCAGTGGGACGAACGCCGCTGTGGTGGGCGCACGGGACGACATTAACAGGGCGGTGTGGTATTAGCATGCTCTAATTACAGCAATTAAGATGCTCTTGCCCAACACTGACCAGCTCTGTATGAGGTGCTGGTACCACCAGGGCATCAGGCAGCCAGCGGTCATGTGAGACTGCGAGCCGAACATGAGGGATGTGGACCTCTGGCCAGTGTTAGTCATGTCTGCTTGTTCAACCTCACATTTATGTCATCATCAATCCAAGCTACATAAGAATGATGTCTGCCGTCTGCTCATTATCACAAGCACTCCCACATGTGTTTGGGTATTAATATAAAGAGCGCATGTGACAGTTTCGTTTGATTGATTTGTTGGTTGTGTTCACGCCCTCATGAGGAATTTTTGGTAGAGCTAAAAAAATGTTGATACCTTATTGAAACGATAGACTTTGTGGTTCAGATGCACTGAATAAAAATTGCATCAGTTGATGGGAAATGATGTTTGTCTACTTCGATAAAGAAGAGGCAGTCCTGTTTGTTTATTTAAAAACAGAGAGGACATGGGCACTGCTGTTTCATTGCTGTGTTATGTAAATATAAGTAATGGCAAATCCTAACACGAATCAGAATAAGTATTCGTGTGTGTAGACTCAAGGAAACAAAATAAGTGTTAGAGTGTACAGATTGTACTCGCTTAGTCAAATAAGTTTTAGAGTGTATAGTTTGTACTCGCTTCATCAAACAAGTGTTAGAGTGTAATAGATTGTACTCGCTCAATCAAATAAGTGTTAGAGTGTATAGATTGTACTGGCTTTATCAAACAAGTGTTAGAGTTTAGAGATTGTACTCGCTTAATCAAACAAGTGTTAGAGTGTATAGATTGTACTCGCTTAATCAAACAAGTGTTAGAGTGTATAGATTGTGCTCGCTTAATCAAATAAGTGTTAGAGTGTAGAGATTGTACTCGCTTAATCAAACAAGTGTTAGAGTGCAGAGATTGTACTCGCTTAATCAAATAAGTGTTGACCCACTCTATGGTCTACTGGCCGAGCATGTGTTGACCCGCACTATGTCTACTGGTCGAGCATGTGTTGACCCACTGTGTGGTCTACTGGCCGAACATGTGTTGAACCACTCTATGGTTTACTAGCCGAGCTTGTGTTGAACCACTCTATGGTCTACTGGCCGAGCTTGTGTTGAACCACTCTATGGTCTGCTGGCCGAGCTTGTGTTGAACCACTCTATGGTCTACTGGCCGAGCTTGTGTTGAACCACTCTATGGTTTACTAGCCGAGCTTGTGTTGAACCATTCTATGGTCCACTGGCCGAGCTTGTGTTGACCCACTCTATGGTCTACTGGCCGAGCATGTGTTGACCCACTCTATGGTCTACTGGCCGAGCATGTGTTGACCCACTCTATGGTCTACTGGCCGAGCATGTGTTGACCCACTCTATGGTCTAACAGAGACGATTAGAAACATGGCGTAACTCTTGGCCTTATATTGAATAATATCGATACAATTATTTGTGTATCGACAGTATCGGATAAGCGGTAAATATCGTTCAAGACAAGCCCGGAAAAAGTACCAGCGAGACCTAAAGTTTTTCAGCCAGTTCAGAGCACCTTGCGCAGAGCCCGGCAGCTGTCCTCAGGATACCATGCGTTATGGGTTCATCAAAGGGTTCCATCGAGACAAGCAGCAGGAATAAATGCTGAGAAGATTTGGAGTCTTGGGCCTTGAAGCAGGAACCTTGATTGGCATTAGTCCACACAACAGTTACGTCATCATTTGATCTGTCTGGTACCTGGTAAACACTTTGCGTATTTAATCATGTCTACGTGCGTGGCAGTGGTGAAGTATCACACCATTTTATACATGCTGCTGCAGTACCGACTGCTGTGCAGTTTGTGCAACACACGCTATGACTCCACACTTTAGCAAAGCCGTTCATAGGCGGTCTTTGCCTCACATCACTTGTTACCCGTTAGGGCCGGAGACGCTGCGGAAGATGTACGTGCTCGCTACGGCTCGACAGCGATGTACACTGTCATTACGGAGGCCGGGTCCTACGCTACGGGGGCCAGGTCCTACGCCTCTCCTGCGCTTCAAACGCCGCATCCTGTTCTTCTCCTCACTGCAGCGATGATCCATTTCTGTAGAGCACCGCCTCACAGCGGCGGTGCTCTTTCTTCTCATTGAAGCGGGTCTTCTTCTCCTCACTGAAGCGCTTCTCCCACTGCAGTGACATGTGGTCTGGTTCGGGAGGGATGAGATCCTTATAAGGCTGTACTTTTTTCGGTGAACGATGAGGAGTCCTTCATGTTAGCATTGCCGACAAAGTGCCACAGGTGACTGCTGATTGATGGGTTGCCATGGAAGCCTTGGTTTGCCTCACTTATGTAATATTCATGTTGAAAAAAAAACAGCCTCACTTATGTAATATTCATGTTGAAAAAAACACTGAAATTTTCTATTGAAGAACCTTTTTAGACGGAGACAAATCCACCCAAGTGTTATACGCGCCCAGTGTTCAGAAGTTTATCGTGTCTCAACGCCAAACAAAACGGATGACAACGCGTGGCGTGTACCTTTAAGGAGGCAAGATTATGCATTGAAGCAGCCCCGAGGCTGCCGCGGGCCTGCTCCTGCACCCTGGCCCTCCCTCATGCGACGCTGTGTGAGTTCATAACACACCCAAAGGCATGCCTCAGGGGGGAGCCATGCAGGGGGCGCAGGATGTGACTAATGCGGCAACAAATGAACTACAATGCAGCAGGTGCGCTTGTGTATTTTGCTGTGTAATGATCGTACTAATGCACAGCAGCAAAATAGGATAGAACATTTCTATTTCATAAAAATAGGTCATTATATTTGGTACACAAATTGTTTGCCTGCATCGGTGTTATTATAAACAGCGGAGAACACATCTCATTTGGGCTCACTTATTTGTTCACAAGGTATTGCTTCCTGCGTCGGTAAAGAAGAACAACAAATGATCCATTACGCTACCTAGTGTAGTGTACGAATAAAATGGAATATGAACAACTTACTCTGAATAGAACAATTCAGACCCTGCAGTAATGCTCATGCCAAGGCAGTGCTTAGATTCAAAGGGCTATTTTCATATGGCGATGCTATAGTCGAGCATGCAAGTTATTTACTAGACTCTTTTAAAAGATCTTCTGTTACTAATATCTGCTAACTTCACGCGGAAAATTGTGCGCATCGTACACGGCTAAGGGCGCAACCTGGCCGTCTCATTTGTGCGCACTTAAGTGTGTTGATGTTATGACATATCTAATTTGTACCTTCTAGCTTCGGCGGAGTGGGCAACCATTACATTTCATAAAAAAAATATTTACATTGAAGAAACGAGTACTTTGCGCTCTTCTAATAAGCAGGAAAAACCGATCCAAAGAGCATTTAACTAGAATAAGGACATCAAAGTGTCAAACATATTCAACACACCCTCCCACTTGTTTAGTTTTATTTCTTGCAAGAGATCGATCAGGCAGATCCATGCGTACGATATTCCTTAAATGTCAACTGCACAAGCTAGAGGTCTACAACCTCTTCCACTGAACCCCTGTGCTCGACCTGCTCTTTGACAGGTTGCTTCACACGAGGTCCTTTATCAATAGCAGAGCCAAAATTCAGTCATCTATTTTGTAGAGGGTAACTTCTTAATAGAAAGTAAGTACCATTTAGACAAGCTAATAACATAAACACACTCAGATGAGATCAATGATCGGCAAACCTAAATCACTGAGCCTTGTAAGTAACACTCAGTTTGTTTTATCACTGCTCGTTATTTGCTTATGATAGTTGAACTGTGGAAAGTAAAGAACGAGCACTTCTTTGCTACTGATTCCTTCATTTATTCCGTGTAGCATAGAAAGTTTTATACCCACATTGCTCATATACTGTGAGACGACGACTGGCCTGAAGTTCAATATATAGTCAGTTAGGGTGTTGCCTCACGCAGGGTCTCCCAAATCGTGGTCCCTAGTTCCAGCTGTGGCCCAGCTGGTCCACAGCTGGCAACGAGAAGGTACTCCTGCTAATGGAGCCCATCTCGAGAAATTTGTGCTCACGAGTCCGTCCGTTCAGAAAGTACGAGCATCGCAAGCACCCTTGCTGCAAAGGTTAGAGTTTGAGCTGCGAGGTAAGGGCGGTATCGAGCGGGAAGGCGTCTGTATCCGGAACCGAACGACGGCTATTTATTTAGGATGGTCGGTACCGTCTCAGCTCGGGCCATCCTGCGTGGCCACCTGCCGCGGGAGGTCGTTGATCTGTGTGCATCGATGAGATTTTCAAACGATAGCCCGCTTATGAATGTGTGGTGCCCACAGTGATGAAGGCGACATTTAATGGGGTTTCTTTGAAATTTTTGCTCTAATGCACATTTACAGTGAATGTTTCACATGTCTCGAGAACTGGCCAGTGCCGGTAATGCCCAGCACATCGCATGTTCCAAATGTCTCGAGGACTGGCCAGTGCCGGCAATGCCCAGCACATCGCATGTTCCAAATGTCTCGAAGACTGGCCAGTGCCGGCAATGCCCAGCACATCGTATGTTCCAAATGTCTCGAAGACTGGCCAGTGCCGGCAATGCCCAGCACATCGCATGTTCCACATGTCTTGAGGACTGGCCAGTGCCGGCAATGCCCAGCACATCGCATGTTCCACATGTCTTGAGGACTGGCCAGTGACGGCAATGCCCAGCA
>SDVV010023701.1:0-12710 GCA_016164225.1 Gammarus roeselii
ATACATTCACTTTGCTTGTTACAAATTCAGCAGTAATATCGAATAATTTAAAGTAATGTTATGTGATCGCTCGTTAGTAGACGGTCGAGTTCAAAACGTTTCTGTAAGCATAACCGCATTTATCAGTGATTGTTACGGGTGTTAAAGCGTTAGCAAGTTTTATGTATGGTTTTACTGTTTGAATAAGTTTTTTTTTTGTAATGTTTGATGTGTTGCTCCTACCATTTTCGTCTATTATAACGAATATTGAAAAAATCCACTCTAACATATTTACAACAGATCTGTTATGTAAGGTCCGCAGTCAACAAGATCTAGGATATGACCCATGTTTAAGGTACATAATTAGCGAAATATTTATCAATGTACGACAACATTGATCAAATATCAATGAATATATGTCGGCATATGCCGATATAATGTATGGCGTGTATATGGTTGATGCCGGCACATGTCGGCATAAGCCGATATAATGTATGGCGTATACACGGTTGATGCCGACATATGCCGGCATATGCTGATATAATGTACGGCGTATACACGGTTAATGCCGGCATATGTCGGTTTATGCCGATATAATGTATGACGTATACACGGTTGATGCTGGCATATGCCGATATAATGTATGGCGTATACACGGTTGATACCGGCATATGTCGGTATAGGCCGGTATAATATAGGCGTATACATGGTTGATGCCGGTATAATGTAGACACACACACACATTTTGTATGCATATACAGGATCGATTAACATCTGAGACATTTTTACCTCTTTAGAAAGAAATCCCTTTTTTTGTTACAGGATATTAAAGATGGAGCAGCTTTACGTGTCATCTTTCGAGATTTCCTGCTTACGTATGATACTTATTTATCGAGTGGATCAGCTTCACGGCATGTTATATTAAAATGACTAATCATCCTATCCTAACCTTACCTAAAATAACCTATTGTATCCAAGAAAATATGTATTTTCGAGCGAGTTTTCATGCTTGCATATGAATTTCAGTGTTTTAGGGTTAATGCATAACAAATATCTCCACTTGACTCTAAAGTTTGATCTATCCTTTGCAGTTTTGATACACACTTCTAATTTTGTTCCAGCAAATTTCATCCGTTTTCATCGATAATTTTATCGTTGTTTGATTATTTAGCTATTTTTTCATTTGATTCTTGATTTTTAATTTGACATATTTCTTCATCACTCTTACATGCTATTCACACTCATCAAAAAATCTAACCTTACCTAACCTTATGCACGGTTTTCAGTCATTGATATATACAAATGAACCCCTCCACACGGTTCTTTATAAAACTTTCACCTAATTCTTCCTACTTCGTGGTCACTCTCGACCCATATTAGTTACCAGAGAGGCCAAATTTTATATCTTAGATGGTTTGAATGTCACAAGTATTTCATATATGTATCCAATTTTACACAAACGAGCACTTTGTCTCACACTAGGTCTACCAAATTTACTTCAATATCTCCTGACACTACATCCTTTGACGACTTGCACGGTTGATTTGCCTTTTCTTTCCTATAATTCTCATATTTTTGACAATGACTTCGTCTCAGATGTCGCCACATATTACTCGTGGATTTATGTTTATTCAATTTAATTTTTTTTTCTTGCCTAGACTACAAATCCCCGTTACCCCATTACTCTCGAACAAACGACGACTTAAGCTATACCCCATTCTTACACAACAGAATCATAATCTTGACTGAGCGAGATCTGATCGGACTCTGATTTTTACCCTACCAATCTGTAACACATCTAGAACATTCACCTCCCCCCCCCCCCAAGATAGGTTTATGGCAATGCATGAAACACATTCTGCTACTGATCTCGACATTTCGATGTTACCTCCGACTGACACGATGTTTGCAATTCATTGCTTAACCTTTGACTTTTAGAATAATGTAAACTTTTGATAAAGGATTGACATGATTTATTACTGTATTATTAGTATTAATTACAGATCTGGCTAGAGTCATCAATACTTTCTAACTCTTTCTTTTGATTTGTAAAAGCATGGTTCGTACATCAAACCATACCTACCATCAAGCTGTTTCAGTTTCATCTCAAAATTCTTCATATACTCCAGCATATCTTTGATGCGAATACCGAAGGCTGTTCCGTTCCCGTGAGTCCATAAATGTAGTGCTTCTTCTTCTTAAACTTTAATTACTCGAAATTTCTCCAATTCAAAGTCATTCTGATTTTTATCATTGAGGAATTGTTGCATACGTTCCAGATTTTCTTTTGTTCTTAGGTAAAATCCATTTCCCACTACCTCAGCTTTATTACAGTCATGATGATGATTTTCCACTTGGATCATATCAATTTCGAGATTTGCTTCCTTATTTCCCTTGAACATTGTTACATACGACTTTAAACCATCTACAGTAGTCACCCAAAGCCGACTTCCTTTTTCCTTCATCCATTTATGAATGTTATCTTCCACTCTTTTGATTCTTGTTTTACCCATTCTGAGAAAACTGATATTTTCAACACTGGTAAATATTTGTTCAATCTTGCACAAAATGTATGTAAATGCCTACACTATACCGACATCGACCGTGAATACGCCTACATCATACCAGCATATGGCGGGATCAAACCGTGAATACAGCTACATTATACCAGCATATACCGGCATATGGCGGTATCAAACAGTGATAAAATGCATGAAAAATCTCGAACGTTGAAGGAAACCGAATTATCAAATGGGGTAATGAAAAATGTCAAGTATAAGAAGTGCAAAATTGCATAATAAAAATTAAATGTATATCTGACTTTGTTTCAAAATTATTGGTAATGAAACATGAGGAGAGAGAATCATGTCTCTTAAGATTGAAAAATTCCGACCTCTCTGGTAACATATATGACTCGAGATTGATTGCGAAGTAGAAATAATTAGGTGTAAGTTATCAAAACTGCAAAGGATAGATCAAAATGTAGAGTCAAGTGGAGATATGTATTTTATGCATCGTATAAAACATAGACTGAATACCGTACATAAGTTCGGTTAGTCTAGGATAGGATGATCACTTCTTTTAACATAACATAGTATGAAGCTGATGCCCATTAAATATCTTGTAACCAACAGCACGGGATGTTCTATAGGTTAGGTTAGGTTGCGTAGGTATTAATGCATCCGGCAGTGTATGGTAACCCTTTCACAAAAATGTGTGTAAATGCCAACATTAAACCGACATCGACCGTGAATACGCCTACATTATACCAGCATATGCCGCCATTTGGCGGGATCAAACCGTGAATACGCTTAAATTATACCAGCATATGCCGACATATGACGGGATCAAACCGAGAATACGCCTACATTATAACAGCATATGCCGGCATATGGCGGGATCAAACCGTGAATACGCCTTAATTATACCAGCATATGCCGACATATGGCGGGATCAAACCGTGAAAACAGCTACATTATACCAGCATATGCCGGCATATGGCGGTATCAAACCGTGATAAAATGCATGAAAAATCTCGAACGTTGTATGAAACCGAATTATCAAATGGGGTAAAGAAAGGGTGTCGAGTAAAAGAAGTGTAAAAATTTCATAATACAACCAAGTGTATATCTGACTTTGTTTTAAAATTATTGGTAATGAAACATGAGGAGAGAAAATCATGTCTCAAACGTTTGAGTGCTAGGAGAATTATGTATACTTCGGAAATCTGCGGGAAAATAATGAATGGTATCGTGGGCAATAGCATGAAGAAACCTGAAACGATTCGATGTCATAAACATGTAGCAGTAATTTAAAAATTAGCGTCTATAAAAAGCTCGCTGAAGACTAAAACAAAGTTTTGGTTACAAGGATAGGAATGCAAGTGTTGCATACACTTCTTCCAAAGGTCGCCGTTTATCTAAAATGTGTACTAAGGGCGTTAGTCTAGAACACCAATAGATCAGAGAAAAAACCACACCCAGATGATAAATCCTACACCGATATGACGAGTCGACAGCTTCATGTGAGGAATAAATATACATCGTTGATAAAGAACCCACAGAGTGGCACTGATACCAAGGATCAAGATAACACAAGAGAGGGAGGTCGAAGTCATTACTTATGTTTCGCCAAGATGCTCACGTCGAATTTTCGGTGTGAAAAGTTTATATTTTCGTATAAAAGATATCCCAGTGCACCCCCAACGAGTTCCGAAAACCCGCTGCCAACCCGCTCCTAAAAAACTGCTACGCCATCGGCCCCGAAACAGTCATCATGATCCTCAAAAAAAAAATGTCCGAATGGTTCATCCACTCCAAGTTAGATTCTTCGTGCTTGAAAAAGCAAAAGCAAAAGTCTACAGCTTCTTCAATGATACACTGTCTCCCTCACCTACTCGGACACTGATTCGTTGCTGATCCAGTTCAAAGGCGTGGCCGACATTGAAGCGGGAATGCGCCAAGCTCCCCTGGCTGAATACATGGACTTTCTCCAACTATCCCAAAAATCCCCCCCTGTTCGATGAACCCAAGAAAGGACAGCTAGGACTACTGAAAAGCGAAACAGCTGATGACTACCCGAGTGAAATCATCTGCTTACAACCCAAGTGTTACAGCATGTTGCTTGAGTCAGACGCAACAAAATCGGCTGCTAAAGGTGTCAATTACCAGACACAAGTCAAAATCAAACAAGAGCAATACAGGGATATTCATAACCAGGAAACATACACACACTTTGAGACAATACACAACATTCGTGCGCAAGCATGCCAACTCCAAAATGTACGCACTATCAAAAAATGTCTCAGTAATTTTGAGAATCAGCGCTACTATCTCGACGCATGCACAACTCTTGCCTTTGGCCACCCAGACATTTCTAAAAAATCCATTGAAAATACACCTACCGTCACTAAAAAGATGAAGAGATGTGCCTTGGCTAATGAAATCGATGAAGAAATGGATTTAACATGGAAGAGACGCAAGCCGGGTGAGACTGTCTTTGGCGTGTGTAGTCGACTTAATGATGAAAGTACGTGTACCTTAACAGGTTTTATCCTGTAAAGGTTCTTAAAAATGTAAATAATCCTTGAATGCTCTTATGTGTATAAAAGATATAAATTATAATAATAAACTTGTTTCATTGTCCACCAAAATAGGCCTTTGAAAATATGCATTGGCAAAAACTGTAACGAAACCTATAAAAACGATGTAAATGATTCTATGTAAATCAAATAAATATATATAATTGACCATGATTGATTGTCCACCTGTAATATGTTTTCGAATACGCGTGAAGTTATGCCAGAACCCTAAAATTGTTCACCTAAATGTGCCTTCTATTCAAATGAGTCATTCAATAACAAACATAGTAATATATATCATGCCGTCCTACCATGCGAAATATTCCCAAAACAATCATATATAGCGTTGACAAGACCTAATAACGTACATCTATATAATCCGTACGTAAGCAATCGTAAATGAAAGCAACCAGATACCGTAAGGAAACTGTAAGTTATCGTATGGAAAAACTATCCGCCAAGAGAACCATATATCTCGAGATAAAATCATTGTGTGACATTTGACAGATACAGATCATTCGGACCACCCACTGTCAACTTCCCGGGTGGTTTCTCAAAACATGCGTTCTTGATATCTCTATGTACCATCAGTAACTCTCTTGACCACAAGATCAATTTGTCTTAACATATAACTATAATGTCTGAGAAATACAGCGCCTGAGTCAGACACACTAACAAATAACATACTTTATAACAATTACATTCGATAATAGGTTCAAAGATCTTGTCATCCTATATCGTATTCCTTCACATAGTGGTTTTAATCAAATAATATCAATCATGCAGTATAAAATATCATGTATAAACAATGCCTTCTATTCAAATGAGTCATTCAAAAATAAATATAGTAATATTTATCATGCCCTCTTACCGTGCGAAATATTCCAAAACAATCATATATAGCGTTGACAAGACCTAATAACGTACATCTATATAGTCCGTACGTAAGCAATCGTAAGTGAAAGCAACCATATACCGTAAGGAAACTGAAATTTCCCGTCTGGAAAACTATTCTCCAAGAGGACCATATATCACGAGATAAAATCTTTGTGTGACCGCACATCCAGAGATAAAATCGCTAATTGTCATAGCTAATTACCACTTGCGGTTGAACTATAGCAATCGCTTCTACTTGCGTTGTGGCCACCCCATAAGCAATTGACCAAAATAGAACTAAATAAACCTTCAAGTATGAGGTCCAAGCGACTAAGTCGGTCACATTAAGAATTAATATACATCCTAACAAATACATCGGCCGACTCACAGAAAACTTGCGTTTTCGCTCCGGTAAGTATGGCCTATCTAATTCCTTCAGTAGGCCGTTTTGCTCGCCCTAATTATTGCCTATCTAATTCCTTCAGTAGGCTGTTTTGCTTCGCCTAATTATTGTCTATCTTATTCCTTCACTTGCGTTTTGCTCCGCCTAATTATTGCCTATCTTATTCCTTCACTTGCGTTTTGCTCCGCCTAGTTATTGCCTATCTTATTCCTTCACTTGCGTTTTTGCTCCGCCCAATTATTGTCTATCTATAATCCTTCACTAAAAGCATATTTGCTCCGCCTAATTATTGCCTATCTTATTCCTTCACTTGCGTTTGGCTCCGCCCAATTATTGCCTATCTAAAATCCTTCACTAAAGGCTTATTTGCTTCCCTTTATGCTACTGACCAATCCACCGCCCTTCTGAGTAAGATCGGTGGAAACACAGCAGCCGCATAAAGGCAACCTCTGTTGAAGCGTGGCAGCGGGTGGTAGCTCCGAAGTACGTCAAGCAGTTGTACTGCAAACTTGGTCGCATATTCAACCAGTCTCCGACCTGCTTGCTACACTCAACTGTACTAGGAGCAACACATTGCTCGCATTAATAATTCTTTCGGCGTTGGTAAAAATGGTGATGAAATGAATGTATTAAATATTTTGTGCTAATAGGGCGATCCCAGTTAAATGACTCACAAATAACCCGTCTGAATGTTGATGTCACACTCATTTACTGTACGAAGCTTCAGAGAAAAAGACTGGCAAAGTGCTTATTATTAATCAAACCCACCTTGTTTCGAAAACCTATACGGTGAAACAGGTTTTTTATGTTATCGAACATAAGTAAAAAAAAGATGATAGACATTTACAACGAAGGAGTTATACATCTATGTTTTCATCTTATTTTAAGGGCTCACTATTTAGAAAGAAATCGTGTGGCAAAGACTGACAAATCCGTGCGAAATGGTAGCACCATTTTGTCACTAGGACCTCTGGTACCTTCAGGATGATGCATCGTGTATAGTACCGGAACTCGTGACGAAACCGATTTTCGAGACATATTATAGAGGTTCAGTTGCTTCATTAAGAACGTTGGCTCTTACCGAGTTGATGCGAAAAGAGGTAAAAGTTGTGAAGTTTGAGAACGAGTGGAGAAACGGCTTCCCATGCTTTGCGTTGACATTCTCCACCAGGATCGCTGATCGCCTGTAGATGCAAAACACAATTTAAGGAATATGTTTAGTTACATCTCAGTAAACATACTACCCTAAGACAATACAAATTTATAAGGCCAGTGTCCGAGTCGTCAACTGCCGAAAATCACGCAATTTATTAATAACATACCCAGCATGTAATCCCACTCACACAACCTTTAATTTTTCCTGGGTATTTTTAGCGACCACAGAGCAGCCAGAAGAAAACCCGAATACCTGCGTTAAATCAACTGTTGATCACCATTGTATAAAGCAGGGTGAAAATTCAACTCCATTTTCAATCATACACAACATACACGTAGGCCTAGAACGCTGCCCGGATGTGTTTTTCCGCCCTTGGCATCTCGTCGTGGGCGAGGAGTGGGGCGGGCATCATGACGCGGCAAAATTAAACCGGTCACACTGTCGGGCCCTACTGCTGACACTGACCTCGGACCGTACTCATGATCCAGATTGTGTGTTGCGAGGTTTTCCGGCCGTATCATTCTTCGCGTAATGGCTAAGTTGTGCGAGTGTGAGTGAATGAGAGGAGTGTGAGGTGCACCTTGCCGTCGGCCACCCCGATTCCTGTAGGATTCACCTATTGTCTGTATCTGTATAACATACACAGTTAGGAATACCACATTATTAAAGAGTGGGTAAGGTTGAAAATTTGTTCTCTAGTCTGCCCTGCCCGGTCTCACCCTCTACAGCCATGAAGTGAACAAACCAGAAAATGAGTTTCTTGCCTCATTAAGCCCACTTACTGATGGTAGAGCACCCCCAAATCTTTTCATCACCATATTAGCAGTGCCAGTAAAGCACGGTATCTCATACCTAAGTCATGTCCATGTCAGAAAAATTACAATAACAATAAAATTTATCAGCTAGAAAATGACTAATAGCTTATTTTCTCACTTCGCAGAAACTGAGAGCACGATCACTGACTTGCAGCAAATGCATAATGAATCCATGCCATGGTTGAATATCTTCTCACTTGGATTGCTGAAACCGGAAATTTTTCAGGATTTTGAGTAGATGAGCTAAAACGACTCCATAGCACCGTAGAAAACTATCATAGTGTAACACGTAATAGAGGACATGCTGGACAATAAGAGTCGCAGCAAAACATCGGGAAAATTAATTTTACAGGAAGCGATGGTGGATATGTTGAGCCATTGCAAGTTACTGCCAAAAAAAATCCTCCAGTTCATTGGTGCACAGTGCAGTTCCATTTACGCTTTCTTCATTGTTAAGTCGCGTCATACAGCCGGTCCCATCCGGTCCCGACCTATAATTGCAAAATTGCCCGCCAAACAGGACCGAAACAACATTATGATATCAGCCCATCAACTCAAATCTCTCAATAAAATTATCTCCATCTGGGATGATGTTGGTCAAAATACCACTCGTGTAAGACGGAAGCATCTGGATGATTTTAGTAAGCAGAACCCACTATCAGACAGTATATTTTAAGTATCATCAACCGGTTAAGATCTGGTCAATCTCGTCATCAAGCCCGAGTCAACCTTCAGTGAAATGAGGATTTCACAAGTCTTGAACAACGCCAGCAACAGAGTCCTAGCAACAAGCAGGAGAAAACACAGAACGCCAGCTTAAGAAAACACTCACAGCAGCGACAGCAGCAATAAGTCAAACATCAACAGAAATTAAATTTATACAAATATGAAATGCAACAAGAGTCTCATGTGTAACAACCTACCAAACAATAGCAAAAGTAGAATAAGTATTCAACAACTTCAGGCAAATGATGAACACGTGAATCACCTACAGCAACCGCCGGCGGTCGCTGGAGAGGACAGAAAATGACAGAAAAAAATAAGTCAATATCAGTCCTCCTCGTCACTCCATATCTGATAATCAACAAAACCCTCGAGAGAAAGGGTAGACAGTAATGTTGTCAGGACGCTTACCGTCGCAGCGATTATGCCGGCTAGCGAATCGTACCAAGGCCAATTTTACGTAGTTATCGTTCCAAACTGTCATTAAGAGCCAAATGTCTGGGATGACTACCACAGCTGTAAAGGCATGTGAGCGAGTGAGTGCCTTATTCATCATTGAGCAGTCCACAGCGGTAGAGCTGCGGATAGCACACTGGTGCACCAACTTTGAGCGCACGAGCAATTCACGGCGAGTCAGGGTCTATTAAAGCACCCAACGGGGCGACGAAAATTGTATCTAACCAAGAACCGCTATCGTGACTGGAAGCAGCAGGGTGCGAGTCTTAGTTTTAGGATCTTATGCCTCAAGTATCAGTTCCACTAGGGTTTCCCTTACTCCGTCCAAGACCCAAATCTGTTAAGCACAACAAAATCCCTCTGGTGCGATCATTTTCTCACTCTGCCGAGCTTTCCATGCTAAAACTGCTTCCTTTACGTTGTTAGTGTACGTCATGCCGTTAACGTTTGACAGAATGGCTTCAACTAAGGGACCAACAGAATGCAGAGATGAACTGCTTCCTTTAGTTTGTTAGTGTACGTCATGCCGTTAACGTTTGACAGAATGGCTTCAACTAAGGGACCAATAGAATGCAGAGATGAACTGCTTCCTTTAGTTTGTTAGTGTACGTCATGCCGTTAACGTTTGACAGAATGGCTTCAACTAAGGGACCAACAGAATGCAGAGATGAACTGCTTCCTTTAGTTTGTTAGTGTACGTAATGGCGTTAACGTTTGACAGAATGGCTTCAACTAAGGGACCAACAGAATGCAGAGATGAACTGCTTCCTTTAGTTTGTTAGTGTACGTCATGCCGTTAACGTTTGACAGAATGGCTTCAACTAAGGGACCAATAGAATGCAGAGATGAAATGAATTGCTGAACCTGACGATCTCTCTGACCGATCAAAAGCTCAGACTACCAGAACTGCTTCCATGAAAACTCTGAAATTATATGTTAGTAATTGCTGAGACAGTTTCTCGGACCAATTTATCGACCAATCAAATATGTAGGAGCAACACGCAACATGTACTGGAGCTTGGGGAGGACAAAGCCGTTTTTCAGCAGGGTAAGAGCTATGTGTGGCTCAATTGCGCTTAGTCGTGAGACCATCAGTTTTAGGTTGTTGATTTTGCCATTAAATGTATCTGGGATGGCTTGGACTGAGATCAGAAATTATCACGCGAAAAAGAGCCTCAGGATTACCATGGAGTCAATGCCCGTAATGTTAACGTGAACCAAACCAAATTTTTGACCATTAATATCCATGTCTATTGGTTAAATTTTTCGCACATACCGCGGAAGTCCGTTAAAACTGCATTCTGCACCCCCTAAGCGTGGCGTCATCCAAATAAAGATGTTCATCTCTAAGGCGTCATACTGCGACGCCGAGTGACAAGAGAGCGGGCCCTATGGGGTCTCCCCCGTTGGATACCGGTATCAGAGAAGATTGTTTCTCCCCCTGAAAACAACAACGAATGTTCGGAGTATGCTTGCCATATGAGTTAATACATTCTAGGAGTGCGGGCGCGGCTTGTAGTTGATCAGTCGTGCAGGCACCATCGCTAAAGATACACGAAAGCACGCTCAACCTCCGTGAGACGAATTGGACAGGCAATTATTGTGTTTGCCTAGAATTACCTGAATTGGATGTAATCGTTTCTGGGTCGAGGCTAATGTTTGAGCTAAGGTGGAAATGAGTCTTCTAATCTAATCTAATCTGGGTCAGGAATTTTACCCGTCTCTTCTATCGTTAGTGTTTAGGGGAAGGATGGAAATCGCTTATTTAAAAACAAGGGTTGCTGTAAGTACTCAAACTTGAACGATTGTGTAGGTTTAAGTTTCTTATTACAAGAGTCGTGTGTGAGGTCACTTACTCAGACCATTCAATCTTTACTCCTTTCCTCGCTTCCTCATGTAAGCCACTGCACTTTGTTCAGTACGGTAGTTTACTGGTTGTGGATCAAGCGCGGCTCCTTGCGTTCTGAATCTCTTTTCGACGTCACATAGCAAATCTCACAATTTGATGCAGTAGAAGACCCTGTATCTCTAGATCTGTCGCACTACGGATGCTGTTTATCTAGAGGCATACGTGCTATCATGAGATCAATATGTACGCGCAAATGTTGACTAAAGGCAGTGGATCAGGTTGTCTGTTCTCATAACATGAATCATCGACGACGATCTGCAAATTATGTCACGTCACGTATGTGCGATGGTTCGTATATCCCTGTGAATATGCAGTTTACATATTTGAGGTTGACTGATCGTGGTGGTATCGCCTTTCTTCTTCCCACAGCATCTTTTCTAGTCCCGTGTCCTTTCGCGGTAGGAGTCTCTTGAAAAGAAACTATTCCTGTCACATGCAAGCCATTTTTGTCACCTTCTCTTCCGTTTACTGTATCGCCGCGAGCAAAACCACTCAGCGTGTTCACTTTTCTCTCCCCCTGCGGCTCGTACACTCAACATGAGGAAACTCTTGCAACGAGGTCTCCAGACAGATTTGATAAATAGTTGGATGGCTTCTCCTTTAGAGCGCTCTGCCTATCGCCGGTCCGTCATCAAATAATCCACACGGTGATTTTTAGAGAACTATCTGTTAATTAGTCATACACGATCTGTCGGCTTCTGCGGCCTAATAGTTTTTTGTTCTCGGTTTTCTTACTCACAACCCCTTGGTGTCCTGAAAAGTAATTTTCTTTATATTTCAGTCATCCACCAAACGGTGCAACAACAGCCCCCTTTCAGCCTGAGGTCCAAAACAGCAGACATCTCAAACTTCCCTGCTGCAAGCGTGTGCTTTTACTTTTCTCTAATCGGGATAACTCACGTCCATGTTTCAAAATGAAAAAAATGAACCAATGTTCTCATTTAAACTTCCAGTTTGAAAGATTTCTGCACCTAAACGGAGCCCAACGATAAGTAATTCTTAGGTAAAGAACTGAAGAGTCAGGAAATAAAAAAGTCGTCCATTGGTCGAAACGGTGATTGAAAAAATATATTCGAAGTAGTACATGTCACTTAATACTAAGTGCCTCGGATAACTGATACTGCCAGGCTAGTTTTCGTAAGAGCAATAAAAAGAAGTGACTTACAGCCTAGATTCCGATGCCACCACCAGGCTTTCAAAGCATGAAACGCAAGCATGAACTCAGTAAATCAATCAATCCCCACTTAAACAAATATTTGCTTGGGTATTTATTACAAAGGATAATCTCGGAATTGGAACCACCAATTTTGATA
>SDVV010023702.1:0-12709 GCA_016164225.1 Gammarus roeselii
CTGGCACTGCATGCATGCACTGGCACTGCATGCATGCACTGGCACTGCATGCATGCACTGGCACTGCATGCATGCACTGGCACTGCATGCATGCACTGGCACTGCATGCATGCACTGGCACTGCATGCATGCACTGGCACTGCATGCATGCGAGTGCGCTGCACACTGCATGCATGCACTGGCACTGCATGCATGCGCGTGCGCTGCACACTGCTGTAGCGAGAATCAGAATTTCTACAGTCTACAGTCTACATCTACATCCTACGGACTACGGGCTCTAGTCGCTGCAGTGCTACATCGGTTGCAGCGCAACCAGAGGCAGTTGCCCTTCGGTCGAGGGATAATCATCGAAGCAGGTCGCGCTCGCCACTATTGAAAAAACGCTGAGGAAAAGCTGCTGACTGTTGTGTAAACAGTGGCATTGTTGTCTGGAGAAGACAAGCTACGAGGTCATTGCAGTACATATAGGTAGTGGTTAAAACAATAGACTAATATGACTGCGATCATTTACGAAAGCGTTCGTAGTTAAGGATAAGAGGTTGGTTCTAAGCCACTATGTTACGTCTAGTTTTTAAATAAAGCGCCATTCGATGTTGAAGGGTCACCACGGTGTTGCCAGGGGAGCTGTGGGGCTGTGACGTCACGTTTAGTCTATATAAGATCATGTCGACAGGTAACGGGGGCTTTTTTGGTGTTCAGCATGTGAAAGAGTCATCACAAAACGTACGTCTGCTCGTATTAGCCGTCAAGTCGCCCCGCCGCATCGAAATAAAATCTCTTCGCCCGAGAACACAATTTGGTTAAGTGTATCCACATAACTTCAAGAAAGGAAGATGATCGTCTTCAAGCGTTCTTCAATAAAAGAGTAGCCGACTTCAAGACAGAAAGATTTTCGAACTCACAAGCCCGTCGACCATTGATAAGTGTTTGTCGGCAATTTTTTATAACATTCGACTTCCTCTAATTTACATGACGGGCTACACACTGGTGCCCCAGGTGAGGAAGTGATATACCTCACAAGTCACAAGTAAGGGTCGCTATCCCTGCCGCTAAATTCTTTTATAGCTAACGTCAGATCAGCCCCTTTCATCTCCGCCAACTGCCTTATCAGCCACAAGTTGTTCCGACTACCTACCTACGGTACCATTTTTTAACAGCGAACATTCATAACGGTCCTCAGTCACACCAGCCACTGTCATATCTGCCAGTGACATTCTGCCTAAATTCTGTTTCAGCCCACGTCAGAATCAACCACCAGGCGTACCATTTTACTGGTTATCCCTTTAATGAAACTTTTCCTACCCAACCTAACCTAACCTAGTGTACGTGCTTCTAACCCGCGGGGCAAAGGTACGTATTTCTAGCCCGCGGGGCAAACATACGTATTTTTCTAGGGTGCGTAGTAGCGTTTTTTTTATTGAAGTTCCATTAAAGTGATATCCAGTAGGTTGGTACGCCTGTTTAGGTGTAATGACAGTGGCAGGTATGACAGTGGCAGATTTCGAAGTGGCGGAAAAGGCATGTGGGCTGAAACATCGTTTAGGTAGAAAACACGTGTGATGAAAGATTTTTAGCGGTTATGACAGTGTCTGGCCATGACAGCGAGGTGAAGTGAAGTGGCGATAGTGCGCGTGTGCGGAAATAATTTTAGCGCGAACGCTGGGCTCCCACAAGTAAATCAGAGTGTGATTCTCTGGTTCACTTTTCCATCATTTCCATACATTACTGCGTTTATGTGTTGGGTGGTAGGCGTGTGTCGCTTGTGTGTATCACAATACGTATTAGAAAAACGGTGGATGCGTGTAAAACCAGTGCAAGCTCAAGGACTGACCAGTCTCTCTCTCATTGCAAGTGAGGTAAACAGTGGTGCAGGGCTGAAAAAATTAGAGAAAGGAGAGCGGGGCGGCTGATAGAGCAGACGTACAATACAATTTACTAAATGGTACCATATATATGTACAATATACAGATGGAGAGAGAGATTGTGTCACAATCAATGCGAGCATCAAAACGGTGAGAGCTGCACTTGGGGTAGCCCGAATAAAGTTGAGTCAATAGAGCAGACGCCGCAGCAGGGCTCGACAGCTTCGCTGGGTTTTATTGTAGTTCAAAGGCATTTGTTGCTGTGTAGCGCGTTTTCGGTTACAGTGTGTGTTTAATGGAAAAAGGAGGAAGTCAGTGAAATATTTAAAACCCCGGTGTAAATTCAGTGGAGTTGGAGTAGAATTATTGAAATTATTGAGTTTAAAAATCTGCGATAGTATAATTATTAGATAATAATTTATACGATTGGTAAGTTTAAGTTGTGTGGTACTGTTGTCCTTTTCGACTGGTGGCATATGGAACAAACACGACGATTGAGTAAATCGTATGAGTCTCAATTGAATAGGCATCAGTTGGTACGTGATAGCCTGGAAGAGTACACTCGAGTATCGAGTAGGGTTAGAGATACCCGACGTGGTGGAGTGGGGGTGGGGGTTCGATTTGAGACGTGGTGGAGTGGTGATTCGATTCAGACGTGTGAGGGTGAGTGGTAATTGGCAGAGTGTGTTACTGGAACGAGCGGACGCGATGATGGCTCCCGTTCCACCTCAGATTAACTTAATTCAAGGGGATAAGATACCCCGCTTCACGGGACGGCGGAGGGAAAGCGACCACATAGCGTGAGACGCAGGGCCCTCTATAGGGAGTTACATTCTAGAAAGTGACCACATAGCATGCTACGCAGGGTCCTTTATTTTTCCGGTGCATGACGTCACCGCGCGGAATCATACCAGGTTGTTAGAGGCTATTAAATTTTGTGTTACATTATATTTTATACGTCTAGACTGTGAGGTAGCAGTAGGTCAGTGGCCAGGAGAGGCAGCTCTTGTTGTTGCTTTGTACGTACTCTTTATGGCGTCTCGTTTAGCTGAGTCGGCGTACACCAAGAGAGGCGCCACTGCGGCTGCTAGGACTATAACCTTGACGAAGAATGTGTTGGACAAAGTGGGGGGTGGAATGACAGGAAGGACGGATGCACCTGACACGAGACAGATGTCCGTCTGCTCATTTAGGGTGATTGAGGTGTTAAGACAGACCGTGAATGACTCTAAGGATTAAATGACAAAGAGGTGGGTGTGAGGACCTCCTAAATTAAATTAATGTGGTGGTGGTGGTAATAGAGGATATACCCTAAGAGGTGGGTGTGAGGCCCTCCTAAATTAAATTAATGTGGTGGTGGTGGTAACAGAGGATATACTCTAAGAGGTTCGGGTGTGAGGCCCTCATCAAATCAATGTTGTGGTGAGTCACAAGTTTTACCAGTGTGGGAAGACAACAATAGGCCTATTGGCCCAAACTGAGTTGCCTTTTGATAGAAAGAGGATTAGTTCTGGAGTAGAACGTCTATAAGAGATTCGTGTGCCATTTCCGTTTTTTATAACAACAGGAAAGGGAACGGTTTAGCTATTTATCGGCGATTTATGTAGAACTTATCTAGCCGCGACATTTCGATTGTATTGCTGTTTGTAACCTCCGCTGGAAGTTTGTTCCCATTCTTGGTAGAGGATACAATCAAAGAGGGTCGGGCGTTGAGGTCTCCCCTCAGTGAATATGGTTGGTAGTGATACAACTAGTCATGACACGGAGAACCCGTGTGTGGAGAACCCGTATGAGGGAGAAGCCGAGGAAGGCTATGAAGCGATATCAGGTGGGATAATCGGGAAGGAGATGTAATTGCAAAGGCACGGGACATACCCTGGATGACTGCCGAAATGTTCCAAATCAGTATGTGGAATTTTTCAGCTGCGGCAGGTCGGGGCATTTTGCGACGAGATATCCCGATAAAACCAAAATGAGAGAGAGTTATCAAGTCCGAAGCAGACTCCTTGTCAAGGAGGCTTGGCATAAAGAAGGCCCAGCTGGCCTCCTGTCTCCCTGATGGGTCTGTTAGTTCGATGGACTCTAATTGCCTCTCTAAAATTGGGAGAGCAACATTCAGCGTATGCTTCCAAGAATACTGTAGCGGGACTGATCACCTCGTTACTTGGTACGTCAACGGTTAAGCCTCTGAATGATCCTGAGAACCCTTTGTCAGTAGCAGGGCTCGACAGCCCCAGGGATGAGAGTGAGACTGTGACTGGTGAGTGGTGTGTTTAGTGTAGTGGTTTACAACAACAAGGTGGTGATGGTGTGATGAGTGAGAGTAGAAAGTCACCGTTTGTTAGTGACAAATAAACGAGCTGTGGATAGCTCTTCGAATTCGGGAAGGGAATTCGGATTCCGATGGTCGCCATGATGGTGAATGGTCGACGTGTGTGTGAGTAGTTAGATACGGGAGCCGGTAAGACGATCGTTAAGGCGGGAGTGGTTGAGGATTTGTCTAGGTCTTTGACCCCTAGGGGTGCCCGTCTGACTGACTTTAACGGACAAGCCATACCGTGTGGGGTATGCGAAATATTCAAATTATAGTGAATCCAAACTCATCCAACTCGAAGGCGGATGGTTCGTCAAATCCAAAACTTCAAACGAAAAGGCCAATCCCAATTACGTTCAACCATCAGGTGGTCGTGATTGACAAATGTCATTCAGCTCCCTATTTCCCTATTTACAAAACAGATGACATCCCATTAGCGACTTGAACCAAAAACAAATCAGCTCACGATACAAACAACATAACCGAACACTCACTATTTTCTTTGCATTCCGCTTCTCATGTCTATCCTACTAAAAACAAGATTGAATTAACTGACCCACAGTTAGCCACATACATTACACATTTAACCACTAAACCATCAATCACAGTTTACACAGAATAAAATGTCCTGTGAAATTTACAATATTTGTCATGTTGGCTTGTTCATAGCCATATACATATAAATGTAGCATGATTTCTGCAATTAGTTTGTTGAATCTACAAGTATTTTCATATTGATTTTAGACCTTGTTGAATTTACATGTATCTGATAAATTTAGCCGGTGTTTCATTTTTTTTTGGTCATGTTCCCGGATATCATGTTGACACTACATGAATTTGGTAACTATTACGTAATACTTTATGGCCCGTCAATTTAAATAAATTCGCGTGGCATTAAGACTTCATAACTTCCAATGATAAAAAAAAATATATAGGCTGTTTTCTTGAATAGAACACTATATATTTCATCCCTCTGTAAAAATTCTTTTTTCTCATGGTCTCAGACGCATAAAATCAAGGTCTCGGGTTTGAACCCCGCTCATCATGGAACATTTTACTTTTTCGATATCAATAGAAACTCGAGCTTGCGTATCTTTTTCGACCTTGAATAAATAATAAGCGATCATCATATATTAAAATGTATGGATTATGTATAATTTTATAACGAAAAGCTAATTGTTGTCTAGAACATTCATGTTCTAGACAAAATCATTTGAATTCAACAGTACGAAGATTGTAAATTCAAAAGGAAACATTTTATTGGAGAAAATGCAAAAGTCACGTTGAGTTTACGATATACATGTATTTACTAACATACACTTTTGTGTACTGGACCGTGGTCGTATTACAAACGCTAATCCGCAGAGAAGTTTGTTGTTGGGCCATGTTTCATTCGAATTCGGACGTCCCGAGATGGGACTTGTTCCTCATAGAAATTATTATTGTTAGTAACATCACGTTATAACACTATTGGTGATAATCCGCATCATACTCTGTTCGGTTACGACGGGAAACACATAGTCCTGTGGGACTGTCCCAAACCGTTTGAGCCTTTGTACAATTTCGATGACGCCGGTGTTATTTTTTTTTTATTAAATCATTCATTTTTATCGTCTAGAAATAGGTTTTCAATGCATAGGTAGCTATAATATATGAAACTTAGTTTTCATATGCGTGTTATTTAAATTAGCGAAACGAGAGATAAAATAAATTTGTGACAGCACATCTCTTGTCGGCGGCCGGTTTGTAGCTATTTCATGTTGCAAAACATGGCTCACAATATATGTTATCGAAAATCGTATAAAAAACTTATGGGCGTGGGATTGATGAATTCAAAATTAATTCATCGTAGCTCATCTCTAGGGGCCGGTTCGGATTATAAGAAACGAATATTATTTACAATAGTATCATCTGTGCATATACATAAAATATGAATAAAATGTAGGGTTGGGAAATTGGATAGCACGGACATATTGTAAAGATGGGTTTAAACCATTATATTAATAATAAAGGGGTGAATATGCAACACAAATTAAAAAAAAAATTATACATAGAATAGAAACCAGTCAACTAAATATATTCGCGAAAAAAAATAGTTTTGAACCAGAGAGTCTACGCCAAATATCATCCGAAACTAACGAAATACCCCAACTGTCACCCAGATGGGAAGGACCATTTGTGGTTACCAAAATACATTCACCTAACAATATCACTCTATTATCGTCAAGCAATGGGTTTTCAATACTTAAGTCTAACACATCAAACTTTTTTTTTTTAAATGCCGTATTCGAATAAGCGAAGCGAGAAATAAAAATGAATTTGTGACAGCACATCTCCTGTCGGCGGCCGATTTGTAGCTACATCGTGTGGCAAAACAGTTTTCACAATATGTGCTATATTTTTAAGTGAGAAACTCATGGGCATGGGATTGATAAATCCAAAATTAATTAATACATCGCAGCTCATCTCTAGTAGGCGGCTGGCTTGTCCTGCATGGAACCGAACGGAATACACAATATACCATTAAATATATACCAACACCTATATATTCATACTAATATACAAATACATGCACGAACATATATACAAATACATATACATGTACACAAACAATTACACCCATATACGCGTACGTACCTACATACATATATAGACGACAATCAGTATAATTCAGTGGGGTAGTACAAAACTCAGATGGACGGAGTTCTCCAAGAGAAGAATAGAGAACAATGTTGCCTTTTATGATGGCGATTGCAACTTAAAAACGGTACGGTAATTGGTAGAATTCATTAATTTATTTATATTTGTATCGAATTTACTTATGTGAGAGAGAGCGGCTACATATTATTCATCGATAGACACAGCACACTTTAAAAGGATTGTGACATTGAAATAGATGAGACGTTGGTTAACAGCAAGGGTAAATTGTTGATTGGTGTGGAGATATAATAACCAGCTACAGCTAAGTATCAATGAATCAGAATAATTCAATGCTGGAGTACACAAGTCGGATGAATATACCTCCGTTATAGGAGACAAGGTTGAGTATTAGCATATAGGGCAATGATTGTATCATCAAAAATGGTACGGTAATTGTTAGAACCAGTTCAAGGAGTGATATCAAAATCGAGTTAACCTTTGTTGAAGTTAGAAGCTGCCTATCGTTTCTCGAAAAAACTGAGTTTGTATTTTAATTATACTGAAACGAACAGGTACATTTAAAACATAGAAATAGACGAAACGCTAGTTAATACTTATGATAATTGGCAAAGATAATTATGATCGGTAGCAACATAGAAAAAAAATGTATCGTCAGAGTAAAAGCGATTAGATGGTGTCTCAATGTTGAGAGGGATGGTGTTATGCATTTAGTTTGTGTTAGTGGGAAAAGTTACGGTTTTGAATTGATCGGCCAATAGATGTTCATTAAGCCTATTCTTGAAGGATGTGTTGGATTCAAGATTCTTGTGGCTTGTTGGGAGGTTGTTCCAGGATTTAGGTCCAGTGATCGAAAAAGCTCGACAAGCCGTTTCTGTTTTTCTGTGTTCAACGTGCAGAGTATCATTATTCCATGTGAATCGATTGTTCTTTTCACCTCGAGAATAAATGAGTCTTTGGCTGCCGGGTGAATGTTTTTCTAGAAGATCTTCATGAATTCTGATCGACTAACGGAGTGCCAGTTTGTTGTCAATATTGAGCCACTTCAATTTTTCGAGGAGAGGACTTACGTGGTCTCGTTCTCTGTGGCTACCATCGCAGGTTATTCTTGCCGCAAAATTTATACAACGATACACTTTCTCTCTTTGAGTTTTGGTGCATTTCCCCCAAATTGAAAGACAGAAGTTAATGTGAGAGAATACTAAAGCGTGGACAATCAGTAATCTTGATTTGAAGTCCAATTCTTTTTTTGCAGAGTTTAGGAACAAAAGTGTTCCATTCAACTTGAAACACAGAGTAGTTACGTGGTGTTTGAAGGAAAGATCAGGATAAAACCATACTCACAGACTTATAATTTTATCTTCAACAGGAATGTTAGATTTGCCTATCCTGATAGAGAAATTAATTGGAACTGCTTTTCTTTTTGAGCTCGAGCCGAACACGATGCATTTAGTTTTTTCAGAGTTGAGCTTGAGTCCATTTTTATCATAACATGATTTCAGATTAGTTACGGCTGTCTCAGCGTCATCTTTCAGCGCATTCAGGTCTGACGGTTTTTGTGAAAGCAATATTTGGACATCATCGGCGTACATTACCATTTTTGCTTGAATTTTTGGTAATTTGCAGTCGATGTCATTTACAAAAACCAGGAACAACAAGGGGCCAAGCATCGAACCTTGAGGGACCCCAAAGGCAACTGTGACCGAATTTGACATAGTTGCGTTATTGAGTTTAACTGATTGTTGCCGATTCATCAGATAACTTTCGATCCATGTAGGGTCTATTCCGATGATGCGGAGTTTGCCAAAGAGAATTTTGTGGCTTACACTGTCGAATGCTTTCGATAAGTCTAGCAATACCAGCAGAGATATCTGCCCCACATCAAAGTTTTTGTACAGATCTTCAGTGATGCTCATAAGTGCGTCTTCTGTTGACAATTTTCGCCGTTAAGCATACTGGCAGTCATTCAACAGCTTGTTTGATTCCAGGTAATCAATCAATTGGATAGATATTACCTTTTCTAGAATCTTGAATAGGACAGGCAGAAGACTGATCGGTTTAAAGTTGGATGGTTCATTCTTGTCCCCAGATTTATGAATTACTTTGATGATTGCATGCTTCCAGATCTCTGGGAAAGTTTCACTTGCTATGGAGGTGTTAATAACTGTGCTGATATAAGGCAAGGTAACCAAAAGGCTGTTTTTCAAATATTGTAGGGCTAAACCGTCTATTCCTGTTGAATTTGTCAAGGCAAATACAGCTCGTTTTACTTCGTGTTGCGATACTTGCTTTGGTTTCCATTTGGCGTTTGCTTCTAGGTAGCTGTCTCCATCCAAAGCTTTTGGACTCAATGTATCAGTTACGTCGCTCTGTAATTCTTGATAATCTTCCTGGGTTACCTCTTCAAAAACCTGTTTCCCAACTCCAGCGAAGTGGTTGTTAAACTTTTCTGAAGCTGCTTGAGTATTTGGATAAGTAGGTGAGGTGATCTTTTCTTTGTGGGGAACATTTCTTTTTAGTACATTCCACGTTTCTTTTAGATTGTTTTTGCACTGTTCTAGTTCCGCATGATGGTATTTAATTTTTGCCCTCTTGACTTCTCGTTTAACCCTTCGATTTGAATTTGAAATAATTTTAACCAAGTGATGCTTCGTTTTGCTCTGCGTTTGAGAGATTTTTTTAGTGCAATTTCATTTCGCAGCTTTTCTGTAATCCACTTAACTGGCATGCTTTTCATTGTTTTAGCTTTCGTTGGCGCCACCGCGTTCAGACATGTGAGAAGATAGTCTGTGAGTAATTGGGCTTGCTCTGTGACGTCATTTGTGCTATGTATCGGTTTAGCCATCTCAATGTTGGCCACTAGCTTCTACAACATGTCATTTATATAAGGAGCGCAAAGTCCATCTAGACGACATTTTGCCTTGTGGCCTACCTCACGTAGCGGCGCCCTCGCCGATGTTACGGGGAGGACGCATGAGGACGAATCAACCGCGGGAGTTGACAGCGGGGAGGAGGAAACACCTGTTCCCAAATCTCTTGCAGCCCCTGACACCCCTGTAGGGGTAGATGTGCCAAAAGTGAAAGCCATGGATAGGCCTCCATTCGCACGTGAACCAATTGCCACTCGTTCTCAGCGAATTCCAGACGACGAACACTTTTCTCTCCGTTGAGAAAACCTGTACGGCCGTCTTGTAATCAATATAACCAGCATCTGTAGAAATAGTTTTTACTCATATCATTGTTCTAGTGTATAAGTTAGAATTAAGACACTTTTTTTGTTGTTGTTTTGTAGGCGAAATGTTGGTCCTTCAACTCATGCCCTTGCTCCTTCTGGTGCGCATCCCTTACGGAACGCCCGTCGCTCCAAGACCGGGAGGAACCAGGGAGGTAGGGGATATGGTGCATGTAACTAGAGATGGGGAAATTGTTGGCAACCAGAGTACGGCAACTTTCGATCAAGGACAGCTGGTGGTGCGAGTGGAGTATCGCACGAAGTCCTTCGTCGCACAATCAGCTGGTAGTATATTCGAGAGAGCCGAACAACTGGTTGACACGTTGAGATCGTTGTCAGTGACCAGGGCCCATTAGGCAGCGGTCACAGATTCGCTCCATGCGATGTCCTACCATTTCCGGTTGTTGCTCACCCGCTCAGGCCAAGATCGATAAGCAGCGTAACGCTGGTGGCCTTGTTGTTGGTAGTGTTCATGGCCGTATACATAATATTAAAGTATTGCAGGCAAAGACACAGGTGACCTGTAGCATTTGTCCCACCTATTGTCCATCCCATTCGCAGGTTACCAAAGCCGATGCATTCATCAGGTGGTACAATACACTCCAAATTTCCCAGGTCCACTCTCATCCCTTTGAAACTTATGTCCACAGATGGGTGTCGTGTCAATGGGAAAGCAGCAGGGAGAGTCGCTTTTGAGGCTGGCAGAGGCGCGAATTTCTACAGTCTACAGTCTACATCTACATTCTACAGGCTACGGGCTCTAGTCGCTGCAGTGCTACAGCGGCTGCAGCGCTACAGCGGCTGCAGCGCAATCAGAGGCAGTTGCCCTTTGGTCGAGGGATGATCATCGAAGCAGGTCGCACTCGCCGCTGTCTTCTCCAGACAGCATTGTTGTCTGGAGAAGACAAGCTACGAGGTCATTGCAGTACATATAGGTAGTGGTTAAAACAATAGACTAATATGACTGCGATCATTTACGAAAGCGTCGTAGTTAAGGATAAGAGGTTGGTTCCAAGCCACCATGTTACGTCTAGTTTTTAAATAATGCGCCATTTAATGATGAAGGGTCACCACGGTGTAGCCAGGAAAGCTATGTGCTGTGACGTCACGTTTAGTCTATATAAGATCATGTCGACAGGTAACGGGGGCTTTTTTGGTGTTCAGCATGTGAAAGAGTCATCACGAAACGTACGTCTGCTCGTATTAGCCGTCAAGTCGCCCCGTCGCATCGAGGTAAAATTTCTTCGCCCGAGAACACAATTTGGTTAAGTGTATCCACATCACTTCAGGAAAGAAAGATTATCGTCTTCAAGCGTTCTTCAGTAAAACAGTAGCCGACTTCAGGAAAGAAATATTATCGTCTTCGAAACGTTCTTCAGTAAAACAGTAGCCGACTTCAAGGAAGGAAGATTATCGTCTTCAAAGCGTTCTTCAGTAAAACAGTAGCCGACTTCAAGAAAGAAAGATCATCGTCTTCAAAGCGTTCTTCAGCTGTTAAGATAATACACGAAGGATCCACTTCAAGGACAAGTAGAAGACCACAATAACAAGAGGAAAAGCCAGGAGTTGTGGAAACAACACGAGTGAGCGCTTCCCGCTCTCTCCTTGCAACTTCAAAACCCGACTGTGTGACCCGGTGAGCGCGTATGCAAGTAGCTCATATAAGTTGTGTTTGTTATATTATGCTTCGTTGATATCGATCAAACTTAGATTGATCCTGGTAGAGGTCATATTATTGGATATAAGGATAATTTGTGGCTGTAAACATCCTCTCTATATATCTATTCATATGTGTACCCGAGTAGATTGATGTTAGAAATATGATAATTGGTGGCTGTAAGCATCCTCTCTATATATCTATTTATATGTGTACCCGAGTAGATTGATGTTAGAAATATGATAATTTATGGCTGTAAGCATTCTCTCTATATATCTATTCATGTGTGTGCCCGAGTAGATAGATGTTAGAAAGTGGGTGTTGACATTAGTGTGTGGGTAGAAAGCCAGTTTCAAGGGCTTCTCTGGGTTATTAAATAAATATAGACATACATGCATGTGTCATTCCCTACACATAAGGGTAGTGTATGGAAGTGTCATTGTTAATATATCGTCTCCCAGACCCACTCAACTGAGTAGCTGGAGAGTGTCAATTTGGGTCAACACCCTAGACCTCTCCTGGGTCGGGCGAACACACAAGCCCGTCGACCATTGATAAGTGTCTGTCGGCAATTTTTCTTGCCTTCGACTTCCTTTAATTTACAAGGCGGGCTAAACTGCATGCATGCACTGGCACTGCATGCATGCACTGGCACTGCATGCATGCACTGGCACTGCATGCATGCACTGGCACTGCATGCATGCACTGGCACTGCATGCATGCACTGGCACTGAATGCATGCACTGGCCTTGCATGCATGCACTGGCACTGCATGCATGCACTGGCACTGCATGCATGCACTGACACTGCATGCATGCGAGTGCGCTGCACACTGCATGCATGCACTGGCATTGCATGCATGCACTGGCATTGCATGCATGCACTGGAACTGCATGCATGCACTGGCACTGCATGCATTTACTGGCACTGCATGCATTTACTGGCACTGCATGCATGCACTGGCACTGCATGCATGCACTGGCACT
>SDVV010023703.1:0-12709 GCA_016164225.1 Gammarus roeselii
CTATCCCCTTGAACAATCGGTGCGAAATCAATAATCTGAGCAGTTTTTCTGCCCATGACGAACCTGCTCTTTCTTGTTCACGATTCACAATATTATAACGCTGGAGTATTTGTGCGGGAGTTCGTGTTAGTGGTTTTGTGAGTGGGTATTTTTTCTTCAGTCTGTGCTCGCTGCGCGTGCACGGACCATATGCAGTTTCTGGGGTTTACCTGGATTGCGCAGCTATAAAACCTTGTGACGCGTTGCGGTTGGAGTCAATCTAATCCGTGAAGCCATAGACCTTGTACCAATTCTCGGAGTTCTGAGTGGTTGGAGGCGGGGACTCGTTTGGTCTGAGTATTTATCTTGCCTGACTAAATAAATTGTCCTTGAAATCAAATAGACCGCGTAGCTGGAAACATTGTGTTGCGTTGCTGTCTGAGCTGACTTAGTCCGAGTAGCCGTGAACCTTGTACCAATTTCGACGATACTATCTGTGCGCACTGGCGTATGGACATATACATGAGGTTCTGAGGAGTTGGAGGCGAGGATTCGTTTCGGTTCATCTGAGTCTTTATCTTACCTAAATGAATAAATTGTATTTAAACAACTAAACCGCGTAGCTGTAAATATTGTGTTGCGTTGCTTGTGGAGCTGAATTTGCCCGTGTAGCCACTGACCTTGTACTAATCTTGACGATGCTACCTGTACGCACTAGGGTGCGTATATATACTCTTTAAGCTCAAAAGGATTGGAAGCCGAGGTCCGTTTCGATTAAGCGTTTTTTCATTTGCGCACCAGCGTGCGTCTGACATTGCTTAAATTTTCACTTTTTTTCTAACGTTAAAAGCGTTGTTTTGTTTCTTCCTCGCACACTTAGGCGTGCGAGCCTACTGGAGTCAATGATCATCGAGCCCTACGGGGGAGCCTATTATGACTCACGTTAAGGCTCTGGTGGAAATGAGGCTCAAATCAAATCAAACCCAGTTACGCCCGCCGCCGCGAGTGGAAGTGCTTCCTTTTTAGGATCAAGGGACCGAATTTATTTCTAGAAATCTTAACATTTAACTTCTCGCAATTTTGCTAGAAGAGCCTGCGCACGCAACTGTTGCTCGTTCTCTCTCAAAAACGCGAGTTCTCTACGAAACCGTGACTTTGCTATCCTCATTGCTACCGCAAGTTGACCTCCCCGAGGCCTTCCAGGCTTTCCGGCAATATATAGTAATGAGGCAGGGGTCGGCCAGACCAAGATTTATAGTTTACAAATCTTAGGCCAGACCACCAACGCAAGTGAGTACAGTGGTTATGCCCCGTCTGCTCTTCGAGTGTGGCAGGACACCCTTTAAACATCATGCGGACTGGCTTGTGATGAGTCCACCATGTACAGTGGCGAAAGAAAATTCGTCATTGGTAAGTCTATAACCGGAAAAAACAAACTCAACTTTTCTTGCGCTAATTTTTACTTCATAGATATTTCTTACGGTTTTATATCTGGAAAAAGCAATTCAATGGAAGATATACACTGAATTTCTAAAAAATACAAATATTGAGTGGAAAATAATCATTGTAATTTTTTCTTCATCTTGAATAGGTAACGAATTTGCTTACGTTACCGTATGTTTTATTACTGGCCTGTGTCGCGGCCATCTTCGTCAGGTGCTGTTTTGATGGAAACTTAATCTTGACGAGTAAAAAATAAAAAAACGGTTTCTAAAATACCCGCGTTTATCTGCTTTCGTATTAAAAATTCACTAGGTTCAATTGTCTGAACAAATCTTATGCGTAAATTCTATTAAATAATTATCGGACAGCATGCGCACGTGAGGGATACCTCGGACACAATAATGATTCAAACCTTCAATTAAAAAGAACATTTATGCAGGTATAGGTCAGAAATAAACTTTCGCAGCTGTCTGACGGCACAAGTTGCCCTTGCAGTATTTCCTAAGCGCGACGGAGCTTAGTCCCTCGAATTGGATGAGTGAGAATTGTGAACGTATAACCTAATACCCAAGCACTCGATGTGGTCAATCGACGAGAGAGATAATCGCAAGTCGACCAAAATGTCCTTATTGTTTTAATCATGAAATTAATTCTTCCCTTAGTCTAGCAATTTGTTTCCCATTCTTAAATCAAACTTATTTCAATAGTCGGATGGATTATTTGCATTAGGGAAACGAACGTTGAAACTGAATTAGTCACCGAATAATATAAATAATAATAAATAAAATCGATTAGCTTATCTGTACGTATTTTGTATTAAGAAACACTCGGACTAATAATATATTATACAGATTCTACAACATGTACAAATTATTCAATGCCATTTCTGAGTTGCAACGTGAAAGTTGTTGGCTAAGTAAACTTGATGAAATGTGGTTCATAATATATTCGAAAATACCATTATTTTCAAATGATTTTTTTTAAGATCTTAAAACATGAGCAACAAAAGATCCTCTGATAGCCTTACGAGTTCTGTATTCGTGCAAAATACGTTCCTGTTTGAACGTGTATGGGCAGAACTTGTTGAATTATAATCAACTTCCAGCATGCAAGTCATCATGTCTACTATTTGTTAGTCATCAGTGTCCTTTTAAAGAGACTTTCATTCTTTTTCCCCCTGTTCGACACTCATATTTCCTATAATCGCATTCGTATAGAAGCCTGTTAAATTTTCAGACTCATTGTTTATCATTTATTGAAATGCTTTTGTTCTGTGCGAATGTAACATTGTCATGTTAGGTATAAAGTTAGTTTCAAAATTTGTGCTTTCGTATGCCAAACATTATGCGAGTAAATGTAATATGCAACCTCACGTTGGACGTCTCCTGCTCTCACTTTTCTTATTGAATGTCTTCAAACAGCGAATTGTCATGATTGAGTAGATGTCTGTAGACCTTACTTATTTAACTCATGTCTTAATGAATTGTACAATGTAACGTTTTCATCTGCTTTTCGCATATTGAACAATAGAGAATAGATAATGTCCTCCGATGTAGATGTAAATTTACTCACTAGCCTTAGTTATAGGTGACTGTTGGGTATATCATAGAAGCAAATGTTGTCATCAGAACAGCTCACGCTGACGAATACTTGATAAATTAAAAACTGCAATAACAAATTGAATATTTACTGAAGGCGCCAATTTTCATTCTCTATCAAAGACCCTCCTCGTCAGGGGCTAGATGAAACCTATTAGAGATATACCAGTGATTCATTGGCCCGGGGACAATAAACATTTCAAATGTTGGTGAGTTGACTTAATTTTATGACGAACGCTTGGTACAAACCATCTGTGTAATCTGATATTGTTGTAACTTCTCAACCTGTCATACCAAAAAAAATTTATCTAGGAATCCTTAAAAATCCGTTCTATATATTGATACATTGCTACAATATTATATCAAACACCAGCATGGAGCCAATACTCAAGTTATATATATATATATATATATGTGTGTGTGTGGTTATGTGTGTATATGTGTGGGTGTGGGTGTACATGTACATTCAGTGACAGAGTTCGCCTCTACTCGATGCCTCGGGATCGATTCCATGTGACTGCGGAAGGCTCATCCAAAATCTCTTGTGATAAATACTTCGGTTCCTGGACATGAAGTAGTTACCATAACCTTAAGAGGGTGAACGTCTCGCCCGTAGCCGCACTGCATTAAACATTTGTTGACGAATATAAGTCCGCATGCCTTCTAGCTGCAGAGGACTGTATCACGCATTCACTAAACATCTTCGCAGAGTCTAGGCTTTGAAGTGATTTGACCTTATTTAAAGTCTACGTTTTCAAATGCAAATCGAATCGGTTTACAATCAGCAGTCCTGCTAAAGCGGTTCAATCGCTAAACATTTACAGATATAACTCTCTTTCTCTTCTCTCTTGAATCAATGTCCGTAAATTGCTCTTACTCTGGCAGCTCTTGGTTACTGGTGAAGCCGTCGAGATAATCATTGAATTTGCTCTCTACCTGCAGAGTGAGACTGCTCTTACTCTGGCAGCTCTTGGTGTGTGGTGAAGCCGTCGAGATAATAATTGAATTTGTTCTACCGGCAGAGTGAGACTGCTCTTACTCTGGTAGCTCTTGGTGTGTAAAGAAGCCGTCGAGATAATATTTGAATTTGCTCTCTACCGGGAGAGTGAGGCGGCTCATAGTCTGGCAGCTCTTGGTGTGTGGTGAAGCCTTCGAGATAATAATTGAATTTGTTCTACCGGCAGAGTGAGACTGCTCTTACTCTGGCAGCTCTTGGTGTGTGGTGAAGCCGTCGAGATAATAATTGAATTTGTTCTACCGGCAGAGTGAGACTGCTCTTACTCTGGTAGCTCTTGGTGTGTAAAGAAGCCGTCGAGATAATATTTGAATTTGCTCTCTACCGGGAGAGTGAGGCGGCTCATAGTCTGGCAGCTCTTGGTGTGTGGTGAAGCCTTCGAGATAATAATTGAATTTGTTCTACCGGCAGAGTGAGACTGCTCTTACTCTGGCAGCTCTTGGTGTGTGGTGAAGCCGTCGAGATAATAATTGAATTTGTTCTACCGGCAGAGTGAGACTGCTCTTACTCTGGTAGCTCTTGGTGTGTAAAGAAGCCGTCGAGATAATATTTGAATTTGCTCTCTACCGGGAGAGTGAGACTGCTCTTACTCTGGCAGCTCTTGGTGTGTGGTGAAGCCGTCGAGGTTATAATTGAATTTGCTCTCTACCGGCAGAGTGAGACTGCTCTTACTCTGGCAGCTCTTGGTGTGTGGTGAAGCCGTCGAGATTATTATTGAATTTGCTCTCTACCGGGAGAGTGAGACTGCTCTTACTCTGGCAGCTCTTGGTGCGTGGTGAAGCCGTCGAGATTATAATTGAATTTGCTCTCTACCGGCAGAGTGAGACTGCTCTTACTCTGGCAGCTCTTGGTGTGTGGTGAAGCCGTCGAGATTATAATTGAATTTGCTCTCTACCGGCAGAGTGAGACTGCCAGTACTCTGGCAGCTCTTGGTCTGTACGATTTTTTCTCTTTTTAAATTTTGCGCATCAATCAGAAGTTCCTTGTTCAGTATTGAGGAAGTAGTTGCCTAGAAGTGAGGAATTATTTGCAAAAAAATGACTAGTCAAACCATCAAGGAAAATTTGAATCTATGCAAGAATTGCACAACTATTGTCTAGGATTGTAAAGGTAAATATTTAATGAGTGAGGTTTAGCTGTTCTCCCCCTAAGAAAGATGCATCATATCTCTGAAGAATGTGAGATTATTCTTTCTTAACAGTGAGGCTCCTATTATTGCACCTGCCTTTGATCAGTTCTCTGTAAGCTCGTAGCTGCCTATTTTTTGTTCCAAGTGAGGCAGGCCTTTCTCGCAACTAAGGCGACAACACTGGTTTGGGAGGCGGCCCCTTGATGGCGTCGAGACTGCACTTATTCGCTACATTGAAGCTCCACATACTCCTTCCAATGCTTTAATATTTATTCAGCAAACCAGTTAGGTAGCTGGTCATTGAACTCCAGGGGCGTCTGCGCAGGCCAGCATCACTGTTCTTGGCTGCTAAGGGCGGAGCTCTCAATCTCCGAGGCCCCTGACCTCTGGGGAAACTAACGGGGCCCTGAGCTCCATGCCAACTGAGCTCTGGGGCACCTGACCTCCGGGAAACGGATCTCGGTTCAGTGCTCTATGGCTACTGAGCTCTGTCGCTCCAACGCCTGGCACTCTGCTCCCACCATCAAGCCTCCGTCCACTAATTGGTTTTATTAGCCCATTTAAGATACGAAAATATTACGTATTTGTTGTCACTAATGGGTCGATTATTCGGAATAAATTCAAATTGTTTTACTGATGGGGCAATAAGATAATTCCAATCGAAGCATTGTCCCTCTGTGTTCATTGATCAGCAGTTTATCGGCAATTAGGCGTATGAATAATAATATTGTGAGGGCGCATAATTGCCCTTCTACAACACCACGGCGCTGTCAAGGCACAACTCACAGCTTGCGGCGCCGGACCACCGCCGCCAAATCGAAGCCTTTAAGGTATTTAGTATAACTTCACTTCAGATAATTTATTATAGCGCTTTTTTATTAAATTTTACAGTACTTTGATACGTTTTAAGCTTCGGGTATTATCCCTGTCTACTTATTGATGTCCAATTGTTATCTTGCCAATCAATTATTTTTGAAAAGAAAATAAATCGCATAATTTTGTGACACAATAGGTGGAGACTTTTTGTATTTGGGTGCAAAATAATTCCAGAGATCAATATCTAGTATTGTTCGGGAGCCTTCAACGCAAGAAACTTGTGGTTCAGGATTCTCTGAACAAACTATAATATATTGTTGGGTTAGGAAAAATAATCAATTTCTACTCTATGGAGGCGTATCCGAAAATGTCCAGTTAAAAAATTACGAATACCTAAAATTCAGAGGGTGCTGGTGGGGAAAACAAACGCAAAGTCGATGCCATAACAAGTCTAGTATTATGCAGAAACAATACAGAGTTGGAAGTTGGGTTAGGTATTTTCATTATGTTTGAAATTCCACCCATCTGCTGCAATGCATGCGGGGAAGCGCCGGTGCTCTGATTGCCGAACTCGTCCGAAGACATCAGGAGTTTCAGTACTCCTTGCAGAGGCGTCAATAATCCTGTCGATGAGATCTTGTTCGGACGGACCTGGTGTTGTGTATACCCCTCTTAAGGTGTTCCCAAAGGTAGAAATCTAGGGGCGTCCTGTCAAGTGACCTTGGTAGCCAGGAGATGGGTCCGTCACCACTAATCCAGCGATTTGGAAATAGATCCTCCTATTTTCGGCCTCCGTAACTTTTTACTAAGCATTTTTGTACACGGCACCATAGAGCATAATATGCTTATTTTACTTAACCCATCCTTCTATTAAAGTTTGTTCAAAGAATTCGAAAGCACCCTAAATACTGGCGAGCAGGGTCGGTGAACTGTTGCTGAGTAGGGGTGGACGATTCATCTCTGATAAAGGATGACTGTAAACACCTTGGTCTCCTTAGCCTTGGTTGCATTGGCCAAGGCATCTTATGTAAAGCATCTTGGTTACCAGGGCTGGTCGACTCTTGCAGGTACGGGCTTCAAATTAGGATCGGTAAGCTGTGCTCGGGAGGATGAGACTCGTGTCAGGTTCAAGGGCGTTCAAGACCAAGTGCAACTCCACCACTGCCTCCACCATGAAGCAACTCACCCCTCCCCCACAATCTATCACCACCACCACCACCACCACCACCACCACCACCACCACCACCACCACCACCACCACCACGTCCCGCCCGCCCGCCCTCCATCCAGCGTGCGGATTAACACTCCTCAGCGGCACCCGTTTGCTGCAACAGCAGTTGTAACCAGTTCGGCCACTCGAGCGACAAGCATATTTCCCCCCATCGCAAATCGGACAATGTAGACGAGGACCGTAAAAAACTAGTCATTCTGCCGGCAATTAGAAGTACTGATTTTAATGTGCCTTTGATTGGTTCATGTGGGAACTGTAATCAAGGACTCGCCAAATATGAGGGTTTAGCCTTTTTTTCTGACACACACTCGGGAGTTGGCTGGGGTGTATGCGGCCTCAAAACTGGTTCAGGGCGGCCGATGCAGCCAAATGACCTATGTTTTTCGTCCCTTTTTTTGGTCCAGCCGATGATGTTAGCGGGTCTCCTGCCGCAGCGGTAGCCAGAGGTGCATCATCTTTGAGGGGAAGATTGGGAGCTGTTACAACACAGCTGCCACAAATTTGAACGCTATGGAGTGACGAATAAGCAGCAGGAGGGAATCCTCAAAGATGATGTAACTACATATCATCTATTGTTAACACCGCATGGTCTCTGTATATGTAATTTTGGAAATGTGCAATACACAATTGGATTGACATTGTAAATAAATGTACTGTACACTCATCACTCACGAAATTCTGTTTGCGAGTTATTTAAAATTATATCGAAAACTATTATTATACTTGTAGTTTGATGTATGAATAAGCTCGAACATCCCACTTTCTATTAGTTACTTGAATGCATTTGTATGATGTTGTAACGGAGCGAAAAGCAGCACATTTTTCTCAAGTTAGCAAAAGCAGATGTACCTGAACAATATGCACTAAAGTTATTTCTAAAACATCGACCCCGGATGCTTACAGAACATGCTAATTTGTTCCATAAAACAAACACTCAAAAGTGTATCCAGAATATCTTATTTCTAAAGTGTGTTTTCTTGATTTAAATTATGCTTTGTAAAGACGCCGAATACGTCGAGGCATCTCGTGAACAAAGTATTTGATTATTGTTTACTGATTGACGGCATGGCAGTGTCTAATAATATTCTACATTTCAGAAGCCATTTGTTTATCTATAAGCTGTGACAGACTCCGTATATTCTAATCCATATCTTCTGAATCGAGCAGGTGTGCAAAGAACGGGTCTGCACAATATGCTGAAGAAACAAGGGTGACATACCTTCCATAACAACACTTCCTCTCCAGCAACGAGGCCGACAGGAACAATAACATAGATACCGCCCTACGGGGGAGTCTGCATTAACTTCGCGTTGGGACTCCGGTGGAACATGGAAGCAAATACAAATACAAACTATCATAGATTACTCCCTTTGTTATGCCCAATGACGTCACTTCTTCACTGAACCTTTGACGCCTTCAGAAAAGGACAACTGTGTATGGTCCTCAGTGATTGCGTAGGAGGTACATGCTTATGAAAGCCCCGTCAAGCAGATTCGTCCGCGAGCTCAGACTCCGGTCACTCTGCATCGAAGTGAAGGAAGATAATATTTTTCAAGAGGCTCCGCCTGTAGCTAAAACGTTCACCAAAAGCCTCTGATACCGCCAACTTTTTTTTCACTTGTTGGCATGCATTTTCCCTAAACGATGGGATATGCACCTTAGAATATCTTATTTCATTGTTATAAATGAACAAAACCAAACAAAATTGTTGAAGAGCAGCAAGCCTTTGCCATAATGTTGTGAACTTGTGTAGTAGATCAAGATGTCGACACCACTCGTACACAATTAACACTCTGAGAATGTAGAAGGGTGTCGATGCTTCCCATGTGCACCAGAGAGCAGCCTTATTATCGAATAAGATAAATCGTTACAATGATTGAAACAGTTTATATCTACTTATGTTTGGAAGCATACAATGAAATGAAATTTCAATTCAAAAACCCTGTCCAAATTAACAAATGCAATCATTACCAAAAGTTACATGTGAGTTGGTGTACAGTACATACATTGACACCACCGTGAAGTGGGTCATGAGAAGCTGTGCTTCATGGGCAGCTTCTCAACAATAAAAAATCAAACTGGTATGAAAGAAGTGCGTTGCAGACCTTCTTGATAACACTATCCATCCCCAAGCATACACCGAAGACTGGAAAAGAGGCCCCTCAAAGCATGCGAGCGTCAGGCGGCGCAGGTGAGAGTATTTCTTGTAACAACCTATGGAGGATCTCTTTGAAATACACAGTAGAGCTAGGAACTCTCCAATATTGATTATTTTGGTATAATCTTGCTCTCGTTAATATCACATTTTGAAGCTAGCAAACTCTCCTCAATATTCTGCTTGTTATGTCATTTTTCATGAAGTATGGCGTAAGGCTGGTCTTGTGTCACCAGAAGGAACATCAGCAACTGAGCAAGCCTTCCCGAACACGAGCCCGCCTGAGCGCTCGTGTTCGGAAGAAGATTGCTCGTAATGGCCAGTTTACATAAGTCGAGTGCATTCACCATTGCTTACTTTTTAATTCTACGCCGTCCAAAGCATTGTCATTAATTCTGCATGGATGTGATAAGAAGTAATTACAATCACTGCATGGATGTGATAAGAAGTAATTGCAATCGGAATCAGCATCACCCACGATCATTCTTGCAGAAATAAATCATGAATGAATTAACCCGCTAATATATACTAACATTGCATTCCCTTATTTGGCAATAGTCCTAAATATGTTCTTCAACTATGACGTTCAACAATGCTGTCCTAAATATGTTCTTCAACTATGACGTTCAACAATGCTGTCCTAAATATGTTCTTCAACAATGCTCCGTTAAAAATGTGACACTGACACTAAACCAAGGCTGAGTGCCGCCGCCCGCCTATCTTTCTCGGTCTCTCCCATAGCCAGTTCCAGTCAGGAGGCAGACCCCGTGTATGGCCCTGGAAATGACCGCTCTCATTCTTCTCAGCCCCGCCCATTGTTTATCAGCTTGTTTTTGCCAAACCGGCCAAGCCATACAAAACCGTGGGCTTGCCTCTTCAGCTTACATGCATGCGTAACGAACGCTTAGCGCTAGAATAGTGTTCATAATGTTCTTTCCATCAGAACAATCAGTTGATCAATCCGGCAGTGTTTACCTTTTCATACTTGTGAGGGGGTTTTGTGTCAATAAAATAATTGAAGTTTGAGTGAAGTGTTCATCGAAATACAAATTTGACATATAGGGTGGCTGAATAAACCAAATGACTTCATTACGTGGAGCAACATTTTTACATGCCGACCATGGATATCTTCTAATAACAATAATTATCTGCATCGTGTAATTGATGATCATTTATTGAAACGGTAACATGGTGAAATTGTTGGCAACATCTTAAGTTCAATGGATTGCAGAAAACCAACGTGTACCACTCCCAACAAAGTCTCTCTTGTCTTCATCTAAGATCATCCACGGACATCACCACGAGCAACTTTATATTATTTTACAAAGAACTAAACTAGTTTAATCAATGAATAGTTTCTAAGATGCGCCAATTGCTGACTTGTTGTCTCATCCTGCCTTCTTCAATGACATAAGTGCATCTGGTGCACCTCTTCAATGCCACCCTCAAATGCGCGTGTAAATCTAGTGCACCTCCAAAAAGGTTTAGTCAAATGACAATGTTCGCATTTTTCATGTGTATAGGTTCACGAATAACGTTGTTTGTAGTGAGTTGATTGTTACGATCTCGCGTGGGACATGTGCTTGATTCATGCGGCACGTTAAGGACGAGCGCCAGTCACTGTTCGAGTTGATCGGACGAAGACATCGTGACGTTTTGGTGAATTTCACTTTGGCTGTTTCATTCAAAACAACCAGCTGGCTGGTAAACAAATCTTGGCAATGTTTACATTTATTTTGAGGTAAACATACTTTGAAAACACGAAATATTTTAGAAATACCATTTGAACAAGTCGGTATCCATCACGTTAAATCAACCGGAAACCCAGTTGAGTGTGCCTTTAAAAGCCTCACAACATTTTCTCTCTATCCTCAGGAGCAGCCATTAATCCTCCCTATCAGCAAAGGTGCCCAGGCAGGCTGTTAAACAGCAGGTGTGCTGCTCCATCATTTTTGCCCGCCCCTGAAGGCGTAGGAGTGCCCTCTGCCGGTTGAGGCCTGACATGGGCACGCGAGGCCTCCTCACTTGTTCTTCAGCGGTTGCACGGTGAGTAGTAGCGTGTGCTGGGCTGAGACCACCTCACCAGCAATTAGTTAGGCAGAGCAAGAACTCCCATTTTCATTTGGTGTATTTCAATGGTATCTCCTGCAACAGTAGGCCTGGCTTAATATTCTACACCGATTTTTCTTTGAGCGCGAGGGTAATTTACAATAATTGCAAACTCCAATACATTTTTCCGGGCATTTTTATCTGGATTTCACTCCTTGAGCTACATCAGTGTACTAACCTACAGTCGAAAGGGCATATTTCGAGAGAAAATACCTCGTTATTTAATTTATTCTGCATAAAACACCAATAGAAATATAATGTTGAACCATATTACCCAGAAAAAAATTACACACCTTCGGTGGGTAATTGATTGCCAATTGATTTGTTATTGGACCCATTTAAATACGAACGGAGACGCCACTTTCTTCGTAAAAGTCAACCCAACTTGGTAATACTAGTCTATTTGTATTTTTTATAGGTAACATTGAAATGTCACTCGGTAAGCAAAACAGTTTGCATGAGCTGCAGACAAAACAACGAAGAGTGATTGTATTAACTCTTTGAGTGAGGTCGAACCCATTAATTAAGAAACGATGCACTTCTTGAGCGTTCTGGAAAAGAAAACATTTATTTACAAATTTATAGAAAGCGGATATATGTAACTTTCTCTTAAAGGTACATACGTGCAAATGCACATCACATCTTTCAACATGTCTGATACACGCTCAGAACATACATGCCTATACTTAATTTACATTTACGTGTTGAAGTTTCGTGCAGCAGACTGCAATTGATGAACCTTAACGTCTTCTGTAATCATGCTAATAATTTAGATCATTTTGGTAATTTTCTGTGACCGACCTCATTCTAGTCTTTCCAAGATGAACGATTCGTTCACTATGCCCCACACATGGAAATTTCATACTCTGTGTGTTCGTTTGTAACTTGGTTCGTTTTGATGTGTTCGCTGCTAATCGCGAATTAGAACCCTTTAGAAGGAAGGAGTGTTTCACTAAGCAGCTGGACTGCTAACAATAGCTGCTAACAATTACTTTAGAATAGCTGCTAACAATAACTGCTAACAATGACTGCCAACAATGACTGCCAACAATGACTGCCAACAATGACTGCCAACAATGACTGCCAACAATGACTGCCAACAATGACTGCCAACAATGACTGCCAACAATGACTGCCAACAATGACTGCCAACAATGACTGCCAACAATGACTGCCAACAATGACTGCCAACAATGACTGCCAACAATGACTGCCAACAATGACTGCCAACAAT
>SDVV010023704.1:0-12709 GCA_016164225.1 Gammarus roeselii
GACCACCATCAGTAACACATGCCTGTCGTGTATCCATTCATAGTACATTACTACACGACCACCATCAATGACAAATGTCTGTCAAGTATCTATTCACAATACATTACTCCACGACCACTATCAGTAACATGTGCCTGTCATGTATCTTTTCATAGTACAATACTCAACGACCATCATCAGTGACATATGCCTGTCATGTATCTATTCATAGTACATAACTCCACGACCACCATCAGTGACAAATGCCTGTCATGTATCTATTCATAGTACATTACTCCATTACCAACATTAGTGAAATATGCCCGACATGTATCTGTTCATTGTACAATACTCCACGACCACCATCAGTAACATATGCCTGTCATGTATCTATTCATAGTACATTCCTCATCGACCACCATCAGTAACACATGCCTGTCGTGTATCCATTCATAGTACATTACTACACGACCACCATCAATGACAAATGTCTGTCAAGTATCTATTCACAGTACATTTCTCCACGACCACTATCAGCAACATATGCCTGTTGTGCATCTATTCATAGTACATTACTCCACGACCACTATCAGTAACATGTGCCTGTCATGTTTCTTTTCATAGTACAATACTCAACGACCATCATCAGTGACATATGCCTGTCATGTATCTTTTCATAGTACATTACTCCATTACAACCATATGTGAAATATGCCTGTCATGAATCTATTCATAGTGCATTACTCCACGAACTCTATAAGTAACATATGCCTTTCATGCAACTCTTCACAGTACATTACTCTACGACCATCATCAGTAACATATGCCTGTCGTGTATCTATTCATAGTACATTACTCAACGACACCCATCAGCAACATCTGCCTGTCAAGTGTCTATTCATAGTACATTGCTCTACAACCACCGTCAGTAACATATGCCTGTCGTGATCCTATTCATAGTACATTACTCCACGACCATCATCAGTAACATATGCCTGTCGCGTATCCATTCATAGCACATTACTTCACCACCTCCATCAGTAATACCTGTCTGTCATGTATCTACTAATAGTGCATTAATATACGACCACCATCAGTAACATATGCCTGTCATGTATCTATGCTTAGTACATCACTCCACGACCACCATCAGTAACACATGCCTGTCGTGTATCTATTCATAGTACATTGCTTCAAGACCACCATCAGTAACATATGCCTGACATGTATCTATTCATAGTACATTACTTCACGATCACCATCAGGTACACATGCCTGTCAAGTTTCTATTCATCGTACATTAATCCACGAACATCATCAGTGACATATACCTGTCATGTATCTATTCGTAGTACATTCCTCCACGGCCACCACCAGTAACAAATGCTTGTCATCTTTCTATTCATAGTACATTTCTCCTCGACCACCATCAGTGAAATATGCCTCTCATGTATCTATTCATAGTACATCACTCCACTACAACAATTAATGATATATGCCTGTCATGTATCTGTTCATAGTACATTTCTCCACGACCACTATCAGTAACGAATGCCTTTCATGTATATATTCGTAGTACATTACTCCAAGACCACGATCAGTGACAAATGCCTGTCATGTATCAATTCATTGTACATTACTCCATTATCACCATTAGTGAAATATGCCTGACATGTATTTGTTCATAGTATATTACTCCACGACCACCATCAGTAACATATGCCTGTCATGTATCCATTCATAGTACATTACTCCACGACCATCATCCGTAACATATGCCTGTCATGAATCTATTCATAGTACATTACTCCACGAACACCATTAGTAACATATGCCTGTCATGTATCTATTCATAGTACATTACTCTACGACCACCATCAGTAACATATGCCTGTCGTGTGTCTATTCATAGTTCATTAATTAACGACACCCATCAGCAACATCAGCCTGTCAAGTGTCAATTCATAGTACATTGCTGTACGACCTCTATCAGTAACATATGCCTGTCGTGATTCTATTCATGGTACATTACTCCACGACCATCGTAAGTAACGTATGACTGTCGTGTATCGATTCATAGTACATTACTTCACCACCTCCATCAGTAATATATGCCTGTCATGTATCTACTCATAGTGCATTAATATACGACCACAATCAGCAACATATGTCTGTCATGCATGTTTTCATAGGACATCACTCACCCACCACCATCAATAACTTGTGCGTGTCATATATCTATTCATAGTAAATTACTCCACGACTACCATCAGTAACCTATTCCTGTCATGTATCTGTTCATGGTTTATTACTCCACGAACACCATAAGTAACATATGCCTGTCATGTATCTATTCATAGTACATTACTCCACGAACACCATAAGTAACATATGCATGTCATGAATCTATTAATAGTACATGACACCACGGCCATCTTCAGTAACATATGCCGGTCATGTATCTATTTAAAGTATATTACTCTACGACCATCATCAGGTAAACATGACTGTCATGTATCTATTCATAGTACATTAATCCACGACCACCATCAGTAACATATGCCTGTCATGTATCTATTCATGGTACATTACTCCACGACCACCATCAGTAACATATGCCTGTCCTTTATCTATTCATAGTGCATTACTCCACGATCACCTGCAGTGAGATATGCCTATCATGTCTCTATTCACAGCACATTACTCCACGACTACAATCAGTAACCTACTCCTATCATGCAGCTGTTCATGGTACATTACTCCCAGAACACCATGAGTAACATATGCCTGTCATGTATCTATTCATAGTACATTATTCCACGAACACCATAAGTAACATATGCCTGTCATGAATCTATTAATAGTACATGACACCACGACCATCATCAGTAACATATGCCTGTCATGAATCTATTCAAGTACATTACTCTACGACTATCATCAGTGACACATGCCTGTCATGCATCTATTCATAGGACATTAATCTACGACCACCATCAGTTACATATGCCTGTCATGTATCTATTCATAGTACATCACTCCACGACCACCACCAGTAACATATGCCTGTCATGTATCTATTCATTGTAAATTACCCAACGACCATCATCAGTAACATATGCCTATCATGTATCTTTTCAGAGAACATTACTCCACGACCACAATCAGTAACAGATGCCTGTCATGTATCTATCCATACTACATTACTCTACGACCACCATCAGTAACATCTGCTGTCATGTATCTATTCATTGAACATTACCCTACGACCACCATCAGCACCATATGCCTGTCATGTATCTATTCATAGTGCATTACTCCACGACCACCATAAGTAACATATGCCCGTCATGTATCTATCCATAGTACATTATTCCACGGCCACCGACACTAATATATGCCTGTCGTATCTATTTATAGTGTATTACTCAACGACCTCCATCAGCAACATATCCCTATCATGCATCTATTCGTAGTTCATCACTCCACGACCACCGTCATTAACATATGCCTGTCATGTTTCTTTTCATATGCCTGTCGTGTATCTATACATAGTACAATACTCCAAGACCACCATCAGTAACATATGACTGTGATGTATCTATTCATAGTACATTACTCCACAACCACCATCAGTAACATATGCCTGTCATGTATCTATTCATAGTACATTACTCCACGACCACCACCAGTAACATATGCCTGTCATGTATCTATTCATTGTACATTACCAACGACCATCATCAGTAACATATGCCTATGATGTATCTTTCCAGAGAACATTGCTCCACGACCACAATCAGTAACAGATGCCTGTCATGTAATCCATAGTACATTACTCCACGACCACCATCAGTAACATATGCTGTCATGTATCTATTCATTGTACATTACCCTACGACCACCATCAGCACCATATGCCTGTCATGTATCTATTCATATTGCAATACTCTACGACCACCATTAGTAACATATGCCCGTCATGTATCTAGCCATAGTACATTATTCCAAAGCCACCATCACTAATATATGCCTGTCATGTATCTATTCATAGTGTATTTCTCAACGACCTCCATCAGCATCATATCCCTATCATGCATCTATTCGTAGTTCATTACTCCACGACCACCGTCATTAACATATGCCTGTCATGTTTCTTTTCATATGCCTGTCGTGTATCTATTCATAGTAGAATACTCCACGACAACCATCAGTAACATATGACTGTCATGTATCTATTCATAGTACATTACTCCACGACCACCATCAGTAACATATGCCTGTCATGTATTTATTCCTAGTACATTACTCCATGACCACCATCAGTAACATATGCCTGTCATGTATCTATCTATTCAGAGTACATTATTCCGCGACCACCAGCAGTAACATATGCCTGTCATGTTTCTATTCATTGTACATAACGCCACAAGCATGATCAGTAACAAATGCCTGTCATGTATCTATTCCCAATAGATTACTCCACGACCACCATCAGTAACATATGCCTGTCATGTATCTGTTCATAGTACATTTCTTCACGACCACCATCAGTAACATATGCCTGTCATGTATCTATTCATATAACAATACTCAACAGCCATCATCAGTAACGTATGCCTATCATGTATCTTTTCAGAGAACATTACTCCTTTACCACAATCAGTAACAGGTGCCTGTCATGTATCTATACATAGTACATTATTCCACGGCCACCATCAGTAATATATGCCTGTCATGTGTCTATTCATTGTACATTACCCCACGATCATCATCAGTAACATATGCCTGTCATGTATATATTCGTAGTACATTACTATACGACCACCACCAGTGACATATAGCTGTCATGAATCTATTCATAACACATTACTCCACGACCACAATCAGTCACATATGCCTGTCATGTATCTGTTCATAGTACATTACTCCACGACCACAATCAGTAACATATGCCTGTCGTGTATCTATTCATTGTACATTACTCTACGATCACCTTCACCAACATATGCTTGTCATGTATCTATTCGTTGTACGGTAGTCCATTACCTCCATCAAAAACATATAAATATCATGTATCCAATCATAGTACATTACTTCACGACCACCACCAGAAATATATGCCTGTCAGGTTTCTATGCATATGCCTGTCGTGTATCTATCTATTCATACTACATTACTCCACGACACCCAACAGTAACATATGTCTGTTGTGTATCAATTCATAGTTCATTGCTCTACGACCACCATCAGTAACATTTGCCTGTCGTGCATCTATTCTAAAATACTCCACGACCATCATCAGGAACATATGCCTGTCATGTATCTATTCATAGTACATTACTCCACGACCACCATCAGTGACATATGCCTGTCATGTATCTATTCATAATACATTACTCCACTACAATCATTAATGAAATATGCCTGTCATGTATCTATTCCTAGTTCATAGTTCACTACCACTATCAGTAACATATGCCTGTCACGTATCTATTCAGAGTACATTATTCCACGACCACCGTCAGTAACACATACCTGTCATGTGTCTATTCATTGTACGTTACTCAACGACCATCATCAGTAACATATGCCTATCATGTACCTTCTCAGAGAATATTCCTCCATGACCACAATCAGTAACATATGTCTGTCATGTATTTATTCATAGTACATATCTCCACGACCACCATCAGTAACATATGCCTGTCATGCATCTATTCGTAGTACAATATTCCACGACCTCCATAAGTAAAACATGCCTGTCATGTGTCTATTCATTGTACATTACCCCACGATCATCATCAGTAACATATGCCTGTCATGTATCTATCCATAGTACATTATTCCACGGCCACAATCAGTAACATATTCCTGTCATGTATCAATTCATAGTGTATAACTCTACGACCTGCACCAACAACATATCCCTATCACGCATCTATTCCTAGTACATTAGTCCACGACCACCATCAGTAACATATGCCTGTCATGTATCTATTCAGAGTACATTATTCCACGACCACCATCAGTAACATATGCCTCTCATGTATCTATCTATAGTACATTATTCCACGGCCACCATCAGTAACATATGCCTGCCATGTATCTATTTGTAGTGTATTACTCCACGACCTCCATCAGCAACATATCCCTATCATGCATCTATTTATAGTTCATTACTCCACGACCAACATCAGTTACATATGCCTGTCATGTTTCTATTCATATGCCTGTCATGTATCTATTCATCGTACGTTACTCCACGACCACCATCAGTAACATATGCCTGTAATGTATCTATTCATAGTACATTACTCCACGACCACCATCAGTAACATATGCCTGTCATGTATCTATTCCTAGTACATTAGTCCACGACCTCCGTCATTGACATATGACTGTCTTGTCTCTATTCATTGTTCATTACCCTACGAACACCATCATTACCATATTCCTCTCATGTATCTATTCATAGTTCATTACTCCATGGCCGTAATCACTAACATATGAATGTCATGTATCTATTCATAGTGTATTACTCCACCACCTCCATCAGCAACATATCTCTATCATGCATGTATTCATAGTTCATTACTCCACTACCACCATCAGTAACATCTGCCTGTCATCTATCTATTCATTGTATATAACTCCACAGCCTCCATCAGTAACCTATCCCTATCATGTATCTATTTATAGTAGATTACTTCACGACAATCATCAGTAACATATGCCAGTTATGTATTCATTCATAGTACATTACTCCACGACCGGCATCAGTATTATATGCCTGTCATGTATCTATTCATTCGACATTACTCAACGACTTTCATCAGTATCATATGAGTGTCATGTATCTTTTCATAGTACAGGACTCAACGACCACCATCAGTAACATATGCCTGTCATGTATCTATTCAAATTACATTACTCCGCGGCTACCATCAGTAACATATGCCTGTCATGTATCTAATCATAGTACATTACACCACGACCATCATCAGTAACATATGCTTTTCATGTATCCATTCATAGTGCAATATTACACGAGCTCCTTCAGTGATATATGGCTGCCATGTATCTATTTATAGTACATCACTCCACGACCACCATCAGTAACATATGCCTGTCATGTATCTATTCCTAGTACATTAGTCCAGAACCATCATCAGTAACATACGCCTGTCATGTATCTATTCAGAGTACATCATTCCACGACCACCATCAGTAACAAATGCCTGCCATGTGTCTATTCATAAAACATTACTCAACGTCCACAATCAGTAAAAATATGCCTGTCATGTATCTATTCATAGTACATTACTCCACGACCACCTTCAGTAACGTATGCCTGTCATGTATCTATTCGTTGTACGTTAGTCCACGACCTCAATCAGTAACATATAAATATCATCTATCCATTCATAGTACATTACTTACGACCACCACCTGTAACATATGCCTGTCATGTTTCAATTCATATGCCTATCGTGTATCTGTTCATATTTCATTACTCCACGACCCCCATCAGTAACCTATGCCTGTCATATATCAATTCATAGTACATTACTCCACGACCGCCATCAGTAACATATACCTGTCATAAATATATTCACAGTACATCACTCCATGACACCCATCGGTAACATATGCCTGTCGTGTATCAATTCGTAGTACATCGCTCTACGACCACCTTCAGAAACATATGCCTGTCGTGTATCTATTCATAGTACATTACTTCACGACCACCATCAGTAACATATGCCTGTCATGTATCTATTCATAGTAAATTACTCTACGACCACCATCAGTAACATATGCCTGTCATGTATCTATTCAGAGTACATTTCTCCACGACCACCTTCAGTAACATATGCCTGTCATGTATCTATTCGTAGTACATTAGTCCACGACCTCCGTCAGTGACATATGACTGTCATGTATCTATTCATTGTTCATTCCCCTACGAACACCATCATTACCAAATGCCTGTCATGTATCTATTCATAGTTCATTACTCCATGGCCGTAATCACTAACATATGAATGTCATGTATCTATTCATAGTATATAACTCCACCACCTCCATCAGCAACATATCTCTATCATGCATGTATTCATAGTTCATTACTCCACAACCACCATCAGTAACATCTGCCTGTTATCTATCTATTCATTGTATATAACTCCACAGCCTCCATCAGTAACCTATCCCTATCATGTATCTATTCGTAGTAGATTACTTCACGACTATCATCAGTAACATATGCCAGTTATGTATTCATTCATAGTACATTAATCCACGACCTCCATCAGTAACATATCCTTATCATGTATCTATTCATAGTAAATTATTTCACGACCACCATCAGTAACCTACGCCAGTCATGTATCTATTCATTGTACATTACTCCACAACCACCATCAGTAACATATGTCTGTCATGTATCTATCCATAGTTCATTGTTTTACGACCAACATCAGTATCAAATGCTTGTCGTGTGTAGATTCGTAGTACATTTTTCCACAACCACCATCAGTAACATATGTCTGTCATGTATCTATTCATCGTACATTACTCCACGACCACCTTCAGTAACATTTGTCTGTCATGTATCTATTCATAGTACATCGCTCAACGACAAATATCAGTAACATATGCCTGTAGTGTATCTATTCATAGTACATTATTCCCCGACCACCTTCAGTAACATATGCCTGTCATGTATCTGTTCGTTGTACGTTAGTCCACGACCTCCATCAGTAACATATAAATATCATGTATCTATTCGTAGTACATTACTCCACGACCACCATCAGTAACATATTCCTGTCATTTATCTATTCCTAGTACATAACTCCAAGACCACCATCAGTAACAAATGCCTGTCATGTATCTATTCATTGTATATTACTGCACGACCTCCATCAGTAACATATCCCTATCAGGTATCTATTCATAGTAGATTACTTCACGACCACCATCAGTTAAATATGCCAGTCATGTATTCATTCATAGTACATTACTCCACGACTGCCATCAGTAAAATATGCTTGTCATGCATCTATTCATTGTACATATCACCACGACCATCATCAATAACAGATGTCTGTCATGTATCTATTCACAGTACATAACTCCACGACCACCTTCGGTAACATATGCCTGTCATGTATCTATTCGTAGTACATTAGTCCACAACCTCTATAAGCAACATATGCCTGTCATGTGTCTATTCATTGTACATTACCCCACGATCATCATCAGTAACATATGACTGTCATGTATCTATTCGTAGTACATTAGTCCACGACCTCCGTCAGTGACATATGACTGTCATGTATCTATTCATTGTTCATTCCCCTACGAACACCATCATTACCAAATGCCTGTCATGTCTATTCATAGTACATTACTCCACGACCACCTTCTGTAACATATGCCTGTCATGTATCTATTCAGAGTACATTATTCCACGACTACCATCATTAACATAAGCCTGTCATGTATCTATCCATAGTACATTATTCCACGGTCACCATCAGTAACATATGCCTGTCATGTATCTATTCATAGTGTATTACTCCACGACCTTCATCAGCAACATATCCCAATCATGCATCTATTCCTAGTACATTAGTCCACGACCACCATCAGTAACATTTGCCTGTCATGTATCTCTTCAGAGTACATTATTCCACGACCACCATCAGTAACATATGCCTGTCATGTATCTATCCGTAGTACATTATTCCACGAACACCATCAGTAACATATGCCTGTCATGTGTCTATTCATTTTACATTTCCCTACGATCATCATCAGTAACATATGCCTGTCATGTATCTACTCATAGTTCATTACTCCACGACCACAATCAGTAACATATGACTGTCATGTCTATTCATAGTACATTACTCCACGACCACCTTCTGTAACATATGCCTGTCATGTATCTATTCAGAGTACATTATTCCACGACCACCATCATTAACATAAGCCTGTCATGTATTTATTCCTAGTACAATACTCTACGACCACCATCAGTAACATATGATTGTCATGTATCTATTCAGAGTATATTTCTCCACGACCACCTTCAGTAACATATGCCTGTCATGTTTCATCTCATATTGTATTATTCGACGACCGCTAGCAGTAACATAAGCCTGTCATGTATCTATTCAGAGTCCATTACTCCACGACCACCATCAGTAACATATGCCTGTCGTGTAGCAATTCATGGTTCGTTACTCCCCGACCACCGTCATTAACATCTGCCTGTCATGGTTCTATTCATTGTATATCACTGCACGACCTCCATCAGTAACATATCCTCATCATGTATCTATTCATAGTAAATTACTTCACGACCACTATCAGTAACATACGACAGTCATGTATCTATTCATTGTACATTACTCCACAACCACCATCAGTAACATATGTCTGTCATGTATCTATCCATAGTTCATTGTTTTACGACCAACATCAGTATCAAATGCCTGTCGTGTATCTGTTCGTTGTACGTTAGTCCACGACCTCCATCAGTAATATATAAATATCATGTATCTATTCGTAGTACATTACTCCACGACCACCATCAGTAACATATTCCTGTCATTTATCTATTCCTAGTACATTACTCCAGGAATACCATCAGTTAAATATGCCAGTCATGTATTCATTCATAGTACATTACTCCACGACTGCCATCAGTAACATATGCTTGTCACGTATCTATTCATTATACATATCACCACGATCATCATCAATAACAAATGTCTGTCATGTATCTATTCATAGTACATAACTCCACGACCACCTTCGGTAACATATGCCTGTCATGTATCTATTCGTAGTACATTAGTCCACAGCCTCCATAAGCAACATATGCCTGTCATGTGTCTATTCATTGTACATTACCCCACGATCATCATCAGTAACATATACCTGTCATGTATCTATCCATAGTACATTATTCCACGGCCACCACCAGGAACATATGCCTGTCATGTATCTATTCATGGTGTATTACTCAACGACCTGCATCAGCAATTTATCCCTATCATGCATCTACTCCTAGTACATTAGTCCACGACCACCATCAGTAACATATGCCTGTCATGTATCTATTCAGAGTATATTATTCCACGACCACCATCAGTAACATATGCCTGTCATGTATCTATCCATAGTACATTATTCCACGACCACCTTCAGTAACATATGCCTGTCATGTATCTATTCGTAGTACATTAGTCCACGACCTCCATCAGTAACAAATGCCTGTCATGAATCTATTCATTGTACATTACTTAACGACAATCATCAGTAACATTTGCCATTCATGTATCTATTCAGAGAACATTAATTCAGGACCACAATCAGTATCATATGCCTGTCATGTATCTATTCATAGTACATCACTCCACGACCACTATCATTAACCTATGCCTGTCATGTATCTATTCACTGTACATCGTCCTACGACCACCATCAGTTCCATATGCCTGTCATGTATCTATTCATAGGTCATTACTCCACGACCACCATCAATAACATATGCCTGTCATGTGTCTATTCACTGTACATTACCCCACGATCATCATCAGTAACATATGCATATCACGAATCTTCTCAGAGAACATTACTCCACGACCACAATCAGTAACATATGTCAGTCAAGCATCTATTTATAGTACATAACTCATCGACCACCTTCAGTAACACATGCCTGTCATGTATCTATTCGTAGTACATTAGTCCACGACCTCCATAAGTAACATATGCCTGTCATATGTCTATTCATTGTACATTACCCCACGATCATCATCAGTAACATATACCCGTCATGTATCTATCCATAGTACATTATTCCACGACCACCATCAGTAACATATGCCTGTCATGTATCCATTCACAGTGTATTACTCCACGACCTCCATCAGCAACATATGCCTGTCGTGTATCAATTCATAGTACATTGCTTTACGACCACCATCAGTAACATATGCCTGTCATGCATCTATTCATAGTACAATACTCCACGACCATAATCAGTAACATATGCCTATCATATATCTATTCAGAGAACATTACTCCACGACACCCATCAGTAACATATGCCTGTCATGTATTTGTCCATAGTACATTACTCCACGACCACTATCAGTAACAAATGCCTGTCATGTATCTATTCATTGTACATTACTCCACGACCACAATCAGTAACATATGTCTGTCATGTATCTATTCGTAGTACATTACTCCACGACCACCTTCAGTAACATATGACTGTCATGTGTCTATTCATTTTACATTACCCCACGATCATCATCAGTAACATATGCCTGTCATGTATCTACTCGTAGTTCATTACTCCACGACCACAATCAGTAACATATGCCTGTCATGTCTATTCATAGTACATTACTCCACGACCACCTTCTGTAACATATGCTGTCATGTATCTATTCAGAGTACATTATTCCACGACCACCATCATTAACATAAGCCTGTCATGTATCTATCCATGGTACATTATTCCACGGCTACCATCAGTAACATATGCCTGTCATGTATCTATTCATAATGTATTACTCCACGAACTCCATCAGCAACATATCCCTATCATGCATCTATTCATAGTTCATTACTCCACGACCAACATCAGTAACATATGCCTGTCATGTTTCTACTCATATGCCTGTCATGTATCTATCCA
>SDVV010023705.1:0-12709 GCA_016164225.1 Gammarus roeselii
ACCTGGGAGAGGATTTGATTTTGATTTGAGCCTCATTTCCACCGGAGCCTCAACGTGAGTCACAATAGGCTCCCCGTAGGGCGTGACCGTCATTGATTCAGGAAATTCGCACGGCCTCGCGTGCGAAAATATTAGTTTTGTCAAGATGAAACCAAGTACATACTTCAATTGTGGCACATTCGCGTACTAGCGCTTGCAAGAGAGTAAAGAGTTTACGCACAACTTCGTAATTGTATTGTTATCTCGGTGCGAAATGGGGTGGAGAGACCGCCTCAATTGCAAAGGTGTATGGGGTTTGGACAGCTTCGTATAGTCCGGTGTGTTTTCCGAAAGCGATAAGCTTTTTATGTTAGGTTGGGTCGGTGATTAGGCTTTGTAGGTTGCACAGGGGATTTATGAACGCTCGTCTGGCTGCCGCGAGTGCGTTGCAATCCATCAGTAAGTGTTTCACGCTGATAGCACATGGAGGCAACAGGGGCAATGTGGAGCGTTTGGTCCTGTGTCGACATCCATCAGGTGGTTGTGAGTTATCCATGTGTGTCCCGCGCACAAGCGGTTGATGAACACTTGGTCTTTTCTGTTAGTGAACTTTTTTTTCCCCATTCTCCGACTGAGGGTTTGACTGGAAGCATTTTTTGTTCTCTCTGTTGCCACATTTCATCGGGATGTTATATGGGAGTTGATGATAGGGAACCAGTCCCGGTAATGTATTGCGAAAAATTGTTCTTGGCGAGTAGATGAAAGTTTCGCAAGCTAGTCCGCATGTTCATTTCCTCTTATTCCCGCGTGTTCGGGGATCCAGCAGAATTCAACTGCCTGACCCGTCTCGGACATCACAAAGCGATAATGCTGCAATTCACGTAGAAAGAGGGATGTTCGTGGTGCAGTGTTTTAAGCAGGGTGAGGACACTCAGACTGTCTGAGAATACGTCGTATTTGAGGGAGCGATCTGTTTTGGCAATAGAGATGGCTAGTTCGAGTGAGTGGAGCTCCGCAGAGAACACGGAGGCCTCTTGTGGGAGGGTGGCTGAGAGTGGGATGTTCCCGCACACAAGGCGGCCCCCACTCCGTCCGCGGTTTTGGAGCAGTCAATGTTTATATTTCGGTTTCTAAATATTCTTCCTCAAGAAGTCTTAGGAATTCCTGCCGGTACGCGTTGGTTGGAGTAGTTGCTTTAGGGTACACTTGCAGGTCTAGGTTGACCTGTGGTGGGTTGATCAACCATGTTGGTATGTTAACTTGAAGAATTCGGTATGAGAACGAAGGCTTAATAGCCTCACGATTGATGTTCAGCGAGGTGAGCTGGTTGTTCACCCGTAGGGAAAACGGCGGGCTTATTTTTTTTAGCCGCGAGAAGGCGCGTATCGGAAATGTTGGAGATGTGGCTGATCACCGTGTTGTTGATTAGACTTCTAGTCTTAAAATTGTATTGATGCGAAAGTTTGTCTCGCCGGGGCGGAAGTGGAAGTTCGTTAGCGAGCACGTTAAGGGATGCGATTGGGGTGGAGCGGAACTCGCCGGCTGTGATACGCAAATAATTGTTTGCGAGGGTCGAGAGAGGGTTGAGTCCAATTTTGGCTGCTGTACCGTAGACATCAGCTCCGTAGTCCATGCGCGATCGTATTATTGCTCTGAACAACGTCACTCCGGTGTCTATGTCGGCACCGAACTTCAGGTATGTTACCGATTGGATAAGTCCCGTCGAGCTTCTGCAGCGAGCCGCCTGGGCTGCAATGTGAGGTCGCCACGTGAGTTTAGGGTCCCACACAAGACCCTGGAATATTATCGTTTCTTCGTATACTAGAGGGTTTTGTGCAGCGTTAGGGATGGTTTCAGGTGTAAGCCGGGCACAAATGTGAAGTGCATTCTTTTTGTTTTAGTGGGCGAGAATCGGAATCCGTTTAGGAAGCCTAGTTCCCGACTAGGCATAGGCACTTCTGGAGTTCATGTTGAATTGTTATGAGGCTGGGGTGTCTGTAGCTTATTTGTAGGTCGTCCACGTATAGTGATGAGAGCAGTCTTCCGTCTCGGGGAAGAATGTCGGCTAACTGATCGATTTTAAGGATAAATAGGGACACTGAGGACGCTACCCTGGGAGACGCCCATTTTCTGTGGAAATGACGGAGACTGTTTGCCAACCTTGACCGTGAAGGTGCGGTTTTGTAGAAATTGGTGGATGAATTGTGGTAGGCCACCCACCAAACCTTAACGGTGGAGATCTTTCATGATCCCGTATTTCCACGTAGTGTCGTATGCTTTTCAACGTCGAAAAATATAGAAGCCACATGTTCTCTTCGGAACAAGGCCTGTCTGATGTCTGATTCTAGTCGTACGAGGTGGTCCGTTGTGGAGTGGCGCTAACGGCCACCTCACTGAACGATGTTGAGGCCTGAATGCATTTCAAGGTAGTCGACTAGACGTGAGTTTTTTATTCTTTCCATAGTCTTACATAGGACACTAATTATGGCAATGGGACGATAGTTATGCGGGTCGTTGTGATATTTTTTCAACATCTCGAGGTGACAGACGGACCTTGAGACATGCAGCCTTTAGGAAGATAAACATCCGATCAGTTTAACGAATCTCAACACATAAGTTAAAACACGTTAAGTCTTACTGTAGGTCATGAAAGGTATTCAGAACATTATCAACATAAACATTGCGTACAATGGTTATAGCGGTAGGGTCACTAATCGTATTACGATGTTGAATTGTACTGTTCAGTAAAAGTTGACTGTGTGGAGCCAAAATGTTCCACTTTCAATCGGAATACTCCAATTTCACCATCAACAAATGGATCAAGCGACTAGAAAAAGCAGCGAAAATCTCTTATCTCTCTCACTCAATCGAATCATCAAGAAAGCCTTGGTGATGTCTAATGAACAAGCGAATGTGTTTAGTCTAGAACGAAGCAATTTGCTCGTCAGTTCGTTCAACATCGAAGGACCGGTCAGTAGACATTCATTGAGTGATGGACTGTGCTTAGAGGCCTTGTCAGAGCAGTCGTAAACTACTCTTATAGGAGTAGTTTTAGACTCCTTATGAACAGCATGATGGGGAATATACTGCAATTTAGCTTCGGAATGCACAGACCGCTCATGAACAACACGTTCGATGAAACCCAACCTCTCCTGCTCCATGATAACATTGTGTTGTGTGTCGAGCTTAGATGGATTCTTCCTAAGTGAAGATAATAACGATTTCAATCGAAGAAGCGAGAGCTGGCGGTTGGTCGGCAAATGGGGACAATCACCCATACATGGTAATGAGGCTACATATTCATCATCAGAGTAGCATATGCCTTCTCGGAATTTACCCAACGCTACATTGGAAATACCAATCTGATCAAGTTCCCACAACTTCTTCAACTCATCCCCGGTGCAATCAGAAGATTCGACACAAGCTCCCTCCGGTACGGTTGTGACTAAAGATGTACACTATGTGTCTTTAGGTACAGTACCAGCAATTAGTGAGCCAACCCTTGAAGGAATCATGAATATTTCTTCAAGAATTTAGTTCGCATAAGTGAACTTGAAGAAGCTATCTAGGCCTATCAGTATAGTCAAATCTGAGTAATTGTCAGTTACAAGTAGGGTCGGCCAGAGCAAACCCTTTATTTGTTAGATCCCTTACCGCTACACTTCAGCCAGGCATGGAAAATCTATCTGGTATTGAATCGATGACAACAGCAGGCACGACAACGGTAGAACAATTCTTACATGTTACATTTAAATTCACTATATTATATTCTCTACTAACACCAGCTGCTCCGAACCCATCAACACACAGTGTAGTGCTCCAAACCCATCAACACACAGTATAGTGCTCCGAACCCATCAACACACAGTGTAGTGCTCCGAACCCATCAACACACAGTGTAGTGCTCCGAACCCATCAACACACAGTGTAGTGCTCCGAACCCATCAACACAGTGTAGTTCTCCGAACCCATCAACACACAGTGTAGTGCTCCGAACCCATCAACACACAGTGTAGTGCTCCGAACTGTAGGCAACCTAAATGAGTTACCAACTCTGACTGCACAGACGATCTTTGTGAGCCTGCGTCAAATAAGGCTTTGCATTTTACGCTGGCGCTATGATTTCGAAATGCGCTATGAACAGTCATGGAAGCTGACGGCTTACTTCCTCTGTTAGTCGAAAATGAATTAGTAATAAAAATAACCACTGCTATATTAGCGAAAAACAAAATGCTAAGATGTATATGGCAGAACCCCTCAGTCTGAAAACACTGGAACAAAAGCACCGCTTCACGAGTCTATGCCACTCCTTGTGGCTCAGAGTTATCCCATAAGGCAAACTAAGAGACAAATTCACTGGGCTTCGACAAGCGATTATTTCATTCGAAGAATGCTAAAGTCTAAACAATTGTGGAATCATCAAATTATTCAACACAGTAGCACGATACGTTCTTCAAGGAGTTGAGGTGATGCCATCCCAATACTATAACACACCAATCAATGACTCCTTAACATCCCCAAACAATTAGCTCCCATACAACGCCTTTTCACCACGCTCGCAGCCACAGCGTCCCATCAGCGCCTCCTCATTTCTTTTCCTACCCTCCTTCTCTACTCTACCCTGCTCATGCAAATTCGTCTAACTATGATTGCAGCACAGCCCTAATCCCCCTTTTCGCTACCATTCCCTAACCTCAGCCCAAACTCAAATTTTATCTGCATCACTAATCCCTCTCATATATTACCCCTCTCCCCCCATTCCTTCCTATAGCTCCCACTTTCGCCACCGCTCCCTTACCTCAACCCAAACTCCAAATCTATCTATCCTGCTAATCCCTCCCATATATTGCCCCCCTCCACCAATTCCTCTATCTATCCCTCTAATCCCTCCCATAAATTGCCTTCCTCAGCCCATTCTTCCCTCTAGCTCGCTCCAGTCATCCTCAGTCCTGCCGCTCTTCAAACACCAATCTAAATTCATTTTCCTTGGTTCTGTTTGGTCTCCCCTGCTCCAACCTACCCTCAATAATAAAGAACAGAACCGAAAGCAAGGATATCTCAAACATACAAACGATGCTACTCGAGAATTAGCAACCAGATTCTTGGAAAACGTCAGTAAACGCATTACTGAAGAGCATATTAAAAATCTAATTGAGGGTGGTGCTGCTGACACAATAAACAACAAACCGAATGAACGAATGCAAATGTACTAGACGGAAAACTTGCCACAATTTCCCATGAACACCAACATCGACACCATTCTCAATGATTTTGGATTAAAGAGACAATCAACACTAGCAGACGGACATTGTAAGATTCACGCGGTGCAAGGATCTGTAGTTAAACAAACAGGACTTAACGATGAAAACATCTTATATGTGATAAAAACTAAAGCAATAGAGGAATCTTTCAATTACATAGTATATTACGAAGCTTTCACTGAGTAAAAAAGAGATGATAGGTTCCTCTCCGATATAAAAAAAACGCAAACAAAGAGTACAATAGCAGTTATCGCGATCTAGTCCCAGCAATTCTCAGCAACGTACTCAAATGCAAATCACTATCTTAGATGAAACAAACCCGGACAACGTAACGAAAACTGTTATGAACCCAATGAACCTTAAGAGTGATAACGCTGCTCAATACTCAATATTTGTACCCAAGAAAAAGGACCACTAAGGTAGTCTTGCACCAAGCCACCCTCTGTAGCCGCATTTCGAACAACAAAATAATTCAGCAAAGCGAAACAAGCATGTGGAAACACATGTGCAGTGTTCCAATAGGTATTCTCCCATGCAATACGACCATGATAATTCCATATTAGATGAAGAAATGCCTCTGCAATCATCTCAAAGTGACACCACCTGCCCTGTAAGTAAAAACAAATTACCAGAGGCACAAACTGTTAAGCTGAGAGCAGCAACCCCCCCCCCTTTCCCTCAGCAACCATGTCTATAAATCCCCCTCGAAACTTGAATAACATCGTGATTAAACACATAATCGTTAGAATCTTATGAGCAAAGATGGATCACATCAAAATGATGATGAAGAAGGACTCAACTGACATTGTATGTCTGAATGGAACTTGACTTGAATCTGACATTAATAATACCTTCATCGAGATTGACGGCTTCAATGTTTATTGGAAAGATAGAGAAAGGGGAGGAGGTGGAACCGTGATTCATATGCGAGAAGAACATACCTCTCCGCAAGTAATGCTTAACGACAGCAATGAAGTTGATGACCTCTGGGTGAACATACAGATACAGACACTAGGCCGCATCCCCCAGAATGGGGGGTGGCCGACGGCAAGGCGCACCTCACACCCTCATACGCTCACACTCACACAACTTAGCCCTTTAGTGCTAAAGGGTCTGGCCGGTAGCCCCTCAACTACACTCCGGGTCACGAGTGCAGTCCGAGGATCCGTCGTCAGCAGCAGGGCCCGACAGTTTTCACTGGTTTACCCCCGCCGCGTCATAATGACCGCCCCCCCTCCACCCACGACCATCCCAACAGCGGGATGCCAAGGGCGGGAAAGCACATCAGAGCAGCGTCAAAATCAACCATTCACAACCATTCTCTACTCACGCCTGTTCATTGCACGCTCTCTCGTCACCTCCACATTCTTGTCTCTCCTTCCCAACGCCTGCTTCAGACCATCCATCCACCCAAACTTGTGTCTACCTCTAGGCCTGCCACCACTCGCCTCCGCATTCATCACCCTTTCCACCAATTTCCCTTCATCCATCCTCTCCATGACCCTGAACCATCTCAGTACACGCGAATCCACTATGTTCTCCAACTTCTTCACCATCCCTGTTCTGATTCGAACCACGTCGTTGGTGATCCGGTCTCTCAGCGTTACTCCAGCCATGCTCCTCAAACACTTCATCTCGAAAACATTCAACCTTCTTCTCTCCTCTGCTCTCACCCCCCAAGCCTCAGCTCCGTAGAGTACAGTTGGAACAACAACACCCTCATACAGCCCTCTCTTTGCTTCCATCCCCAACATCTTACAGCTCATTACACTCTTAAGTGCACCCAACACTTTACATCCCTCCTTCACTCGCGCCTTCACTTCAGTTTCCACTAGTTCAGTTTCCTCCACATGGAAGCCCCGATACTTAGAACACTGAACTTCCTCCAGGAGCTCTCCATTTAGAGTAACACTAATTTTGCTAGCATCGACAGTCCTCGAGCATCTCATTTCTTACTCTTACCCACTTTCACGCGAAGCTTCCTCCTCTCACACACTCTACCAAATTCAGTCACTAGCCTACATAGCTTCTCCTCCGAATCCGCAACCAGGGCCGTATCATCAGCAATAGCAACTAACTCAACTGCCAACTCCGCCCATTCACTTTCAACAGTTCCAAGCCACAACCCAGCACACTCTAGTTCACCTCCCTGACCACTCCATCCATATAGAGGTTGAACAGCCAGGGAGACATCAAGCAGCCTTGTTTCAGTCCCACTTTCACTGTGAACCAATCACTCACCTCGCTCCCCACTCTGACACATGCTCGGCTGTCAGAATAGAAACTCTGCACTGCTTTCAACAGACGTCCGCCCACTCCATACAACGCAACACCCAAGTACCCAAGTACAACATCCAAGTACAAAAAAACAGATAGTTTGATGTTGGTTCTCTTTACAGACCTCCCAAGACAAGTGTATTGTATTTTCAATACATCGAAGTAAGAATTCAATAGGCTATCAGCTAGGAAAGACTATACATTTTGGGAGATTTCAATGATGATAAATTGAGATTGAAATTCAACAATATGAAGCCGATTTTAGACAGACTCGGGCTGCATTGGCTTATAAAATGTGCTATCCAGAATTACTCCCGAATCCCAAACTGTATTGGATCTGCTCATAAGTAACAATCTGCCTTCCATTGTTGCTACAGACGTGGAGCCAAATTCTTCTCGGAACACCATGAAATAAACTGCCCCGTTAACATCAAAAAAGAGAAGAAACAGGTATACAAAATAACCTGTCGTACAAAAATATATTATACCGCGGATAATTTCAGAGCACAACTAGTGGCAAACGTCGAGATGATTAAACAGATACATTGGACCGATACAGCCTGCCCAAATACTCGCAAACATGTCTAAACGCTGTGGATTACAGAAAAACTGCGTAATGAGATTACAATTAAAAATATCTCAAACGCAGAGCAAAGCAAAGCATCACTTCGTTAGAATTATTTTGAATTCAAAATAGAAGAGTCAAACGCGAAGTCATGTGGGCAAAAATAAAATACCATCACGAGTAACTAGAACAGTGCAAAAACGATCGAAAATAAACGTGGAATTTACTGAAAAGAATTGTTCCCTACGAAAAAAAAATCACCTCGCCTACTTATCCGAATCCTCAAGCAACTTCAGAGAAGTTTAACAAGTACTTTGCTGGTGTTGGGAAACAGGTTTTTGAAGATGTAACCCAGGAAGCATATCAATGATTACAGAGCGACGCAACAGATACATGAAATCCAAAAGATTTCGATGAAGACTGTAACCAAGAAGCATACGTCAAATGGAAACCAAAGAAAGTATCGCAACACGAAGTAAAACGAGCTGTATTTGACTTCAACACAAATTGAACAGGAATAGATGGTTTAGCCCTATAATATCTGAAGGACAGCCTAATAGTTACCTTGCCTTACATCAGCACCATTATTAACACCTCCATAGCAAGTGAAACTTCTCCAGAGATCTGGAAGCATGCAATCATAGAAGCAATTCATAATTCTGGGGACAAGAATGAACCATCCAACTTAAGACCGATCAGTCTTCTGCCTGTTCTATCCAAAATTCTAGGAAAGAAAATATCTATCCAATTGATTGATTACCTCGAATCAAACAAGCTATTCAATGACTGCCAGTAGGCTTATCGGCGAAAATTGTCAACAGAAGACGCACTTATGAGCATCACCGAAGATAACTTTGATGAGGAGCAGATATTTCTGCTGGTATTGCTAGACATATCAAAATCATTCGACAGTAAGTCATACAATTCTTTTTGGCAAACTCCGCAACATCGGAATAGACTTAACTTTGTTCGATAGTTATCTGATGAATCGGCAACAATCAGTTAAACTCGATAACGCAACTATGTCAAAATCGACCACAATTGCCTTTGGGGTCCCTCAAGGTTCGGTACTTGGCTCATTGATGTTCCTGTTTTTTTATAAATGACATAGAATGTAAATTACCAAAAAATCAAGCAAAATTGGTAATGCACGCCGATGATGTTCAAATATTGTTTTCCCGAAAACTGTCAGATCTGAATGCGCTGAAGGACGACGCTGAGACAGCCGTAAGCAATCTGAAATCTTGGCATGATAAAAATTTACACAAGCTCAACTCTGAAACAACAAAATGCATCTTGTTCGGATCGAACTCGTAAAGAAAAGCAGTTCCAATGAATTTCTCTATCAGGGTATGGAAATCTGACATTCCTGTTGAAGATAAAATTATAAGTCTGGGAGTATGGTTTGCTCCCGACCTTTCCTTCAAACACCACGTAACTACTCTGTGTTCCAAGTTGAACAGAACACTTGTGTTCCTAAACTCTGCAAAAAAAGAATTGGATTTCAAATCAAGATTACTGATTGTCCACGCTTTAATATTTTCTCATATTAACTGCTGTCTTTCAATTTGGGGGAAATGCACCAAAACCCAAAGAGAGAAAGTACAACGTTGTATAAACTTTGCAGCAAGAATAACATGCGATGGCAACCACAGAAAACGGGACCACGTAAGTCCTCTCCTCGAAAACTTACAGTGGCTCAATATAGACAACAAACTGACACTTCATGAGTCGATCAGAATTCATATAGATCTTCTAGAAAAACATTCACCGGCAGCCGAAGGCACATATATTCTCGAGGTGAAAAGAACCATCGATTCACAAGAAAAAATGATACTCTGCACGTTGAACACAGGAAAACAGAAACTGCATGTTCAGCTTTTTCGATCACAGGACCTAAATCCCGGAACAATCTCCCAACAAGCCTCAAGAATATTAAATCCAACTCGTCCTTCATGAATAAGCTCAATTAACATCTATTTACCGATCAATTCAAACACGTAACTTTGCCCACAAACACAAGCTAAATACATATTACCAGTAGCCAGAAAATGCCTTCTGTTCTTGAGCATGTCCGAATCACCACCACCATAACTCTCAACATAGAGACACCATCTAACCGTTTTTAATTGACGATACATATGTTTTCCATGTTGCTATCGACCACAATTGTCTCTGCCAATCATCATTTGTGTTAACTACCATGTTTTAAATGTTTCAATCGGTTTAGTATAATTGGAATACGAGCTCAGTCTTTTCAATGAGCGATAGGCTGTTTCCAACTTTGACAAAGGTTACCTCGATTTTAATATAATTCATTGAATTATTTCTAACAATTACCGTACCATTTTCGATGATACAATCATTGCCTCAAATCTAATATTTGCTTTGTCTTCTATAACTGAAGTATATTCATTAAACTTGTGTAGTCCAGTTTGTTTAATTCTGATTGTCAATCATTTAATCATTTTTTATCGGTCATGAAGTGTGTATATTGTACATGCAGTTGTTTGGGATGTTTCTATAAGTATTTTTTTTTAGAACTCATGTCGCCTATTCACCCCTTCCTTATTCATACAATTTTTTAGACCCATTTTTACAATATGTTAGCGCTTTTCGATTTCCCAACCCTATGTTATTTTCATATTTTCATTATAATTCATGACCTCCATCCACACTTTTGTCATAGTACAATAATCTAGACATCTCATTACAACACGTTAGCACATTTTGATGTCCCAACCTCATGTTCTCGGGACTCAAACCACATGCGTGCGTGATGTCCCACACCATGTACTTGTTATTTTCCACGCCCATGTATTTTGTCATTCCTCCACCCCATGTATTCCAAATTTTTCAACCCCGCGTGTCACTGGTTTTCCCAACGCTATGTAGTCGGGATTATTTGTCAAAATGTACATTTTCTGTATGTGCACTGATGATACGATTGTAAATAATATTTCGCTCCATGTAACCCAAACCGGCGGCCTCAGAGATGAGCTGCGACGAATTCAAATTGAACTCTCGTTTTCGTTCATTCAAATTGCATAGTTGGTAATGAAATGTCATGTCTTTTGTTTACGAATTTCATTATATTTCAAAAATGGAAAACCCATTGCCAGACGATGGAAATAAATGATTTAATAATAATAATAATAAAAATAATTCGATAAATTTCCTCCGTAGATTGATCTAATCCATAAATTTGTTAGTTGTGTATTGATGTCATTGAATAGCATCCATGTATGTTAAGCATTCCCATCTTACTCTTTTTAAATGGTATGGTTTCATCAAGGATATATCACTTTCAACCCCATACGCCTTGAATTAAAAAAAAAAGATACGGGAAAATGAAATTGGGAGAGTTGGCTTATTGGGTGAATTAAACGTATAAATGCATACAAGAGATTTTGTGAATGAAAGACTTTCACGAAACTATTCATCGTTTTTTTAATGTTTAATGAACGGGTAACGCAATGCTAGATTGTCAGTGTCGGTAGAGCTCTTCGTACCTGAATTCGACCGTGCGCAAATCCCCATCTTGTCACCGGAGAAAACACGACCACCCGCTGCGGTTTCGTTCCTCAGGGCAAAACTCGGCGACTGTGTTTGCTTTCAATTTGACGTGGCCTGCGTTTGAGCGGTGAAGCTGAATGTGTTTGCCCTCTCATTACTAACGGCGAACTGAGAGCTACTGCTACCGAAGTTGAAAGAGTCGATAGGGAGGGTATTTCTGGTATTTACTGAATGTTGAAACAAGAAAGGAATGCATTCAGCTCGTATTGAACGTGATTACGAATTGAATGGTTGGGCTCAATGTAGTTTGGATCCATAACATGCAACTTTGTTGGAAGTCACTTCTTCACATGATGTTGAGAATCTTCCACGTACGAACAACTCTGATTGTGCTGTTTGAATATAAAAAGTATTCACATTCGAGAAAGAAAGTTCGTTGATGAGAATTTCCAGAATAATCGATGACCTTTTATCGCTCTATATTTAATTTTCAAAATGGTCTGGAATACCAAAGCAAACCATATCCTTATTGAAAACTGATCGGTGAAAGAAATGTTTTCTTGTATAAACATATATTATTTATTATTTGCTTCCATGTTCCACCGGAGTCCCAATCCGAAGTTAATACAGTCTCCCCCGTAGGGCGGTGTATAAACATATAATCGTTTCTAGTCATGCTGAAGCAGTATGCAATTTTCACTCTATAGACAATGAACATGGAAAAATATAATTATATATAACATTTTTCCAAGTTTGTCAATGGAATAAAAAAAAATCTACGAGAATTTAACATAATACGTTCACGTTTCAGCTCAGAGGCTATATAAATATATATTTATTGATGAATACATTTTTTTTAAATAATTTTTTCTTGAATATTTTTTTTATAAATATTTTTTTTTAAATAATTTTTTTATAAATAATTTTTTAATAAAATTATTATTTTTTAATTTTTTTTTATTTTTTTTTATAAAACTTTTTTCTTCATATTTTTTTCTTTATGAAAATATTTTTTTATGAAAATATTTCTTTAAAAATATTTTTTTTATAAAAATATTTTTTTTATAAAAATATTTTTTAATAAAAATATTTTTTAATAAAAATATTTTTT
>SDVV010023706.1:0-12709 GCA_016164225.1 Gammarus roeselii
CCCCACCCAAAAGTGACTCTAGAATGCCGTTCATGTAGTTATATACTCTACTACCAGATCACCGTGCTCGCAACACTCAGTTCACCGCCTTCCCTGCGCACCAGTTCACCGTGCTCGCTACACTCGTTCACCGCCTTCCCTGCACACCAGTTCACCGTGCTCGCTACACTCAGTTCACCGCCTTTCCTGCACACCAGTTCACCGTGCTCGCTACACTCGGTTCACCGCCTTCCCTGCACACCAGTTCACCGTGCTTGCTACACTCAGTTCACCGCCTTCCCTGCACACCAGTTCACCGTGCTCACTACACTCAGTTCACCGCCTTCTCTGCACACCAGTTCACCGTCCTCGCTACACTCAGTTCACCGCCTTCCCTGCACACCAGTTCAACGTGCTCGCTACACTCAGTTCACCGCCTTCCCTGCACACTAGTTCACCGTGCTCGCTAAACTCAGTTCACCGCCTTCCCTGCACACCAGTTCACCGTGCTCGCTTCACTCTGTTCACCGCCTTCCCTGCACACCAGTTCACCGTGCTCGCTTCACTCTGTTCACCGCCTTCCCTGCACACCAGTTCACCGTGCTCGCTACACTCAGTTCACCGCCTTCCCTGCACACCAGTTTACCGTGCTCGCTACACTCAGTTCACCGCCTCCCCTGCACACCAGTTCAACGTGCTCGCTACACTCAGTTCACCGCCTTTTCTGCACACCAGTTCACCGTGCTCGCTACACTCAGTTCACCGCCTTCCCTGCACACCAGTTCATATCTTTTCTAAGATTGCGTAGTGTTTTCACTTGAACGAACTCTATGATGCGCACTCGGAAAATACCATTGGGCATTTAAATAGATAGCAATTTTGATCATAGTGCCAGAATAGATAGCAATTTTGATCATAGTGCCAGAATATATAGCATTTTTTATCATGGCGCCAGAAAAGAGTGCGCACTGCTAGGCACTTCAGGTGATGTGTAACGTATCAAAATAAAATACTGCACTCTTGTGGTTATGTTGCAATGATCAGGAATATATTCCACAGGTGACTTACTCCGACTTCATCTTCAGTCTACCGCTGACGATCATTAGCCTGAGTACATCAGGTACGGTGCCAGAAGGACATAGACTACAGTGTACTAGATAGCCTGAGCCCTCGAATCAAATCTTGTGCACAGGTGCTCAATAGATTACTTCTTTGCGTATTCTTCTCATGTATTGATAGGTTAGTGTCTTCATTCTTTAGTTTACATTTGTATGTGTCGACTAGCTTAGATTCTTGTTTATAAAGATTGCTTGTAAGTAGGTACTTTTTTCACAACTTTTTACTCCATTTTATGAGCTTATTCGCGTTATTAGAGTGCTCTCCAAATTATATTCATGCGTCATTTTTTTCTCATGTATTGATAGGTTAGTGTCTTTAGTCCTTAGTTTGCATTTTTATGTGTCAATTAGCCTATATTCTTGTTAGTGAAGATTGCTTGTAAGTAGTTACCACAGCAGTATTTGTGTTTTTCAATATTCCGCAATGAAAATTATCATTGTTATTACACTGTAGCAGTATCTGCGTTATTCAATCTTCTGCGCTAAAAATAGTAATTATTATAGCAGTCGCTCACTTCATTAGCAGGAGTCTGTTATTCAGAGTATTGTGTTATTCATGTGTTCCGTACTTTCAGTGCTTCCAGTGTGCAAACATTATAATCACAGCTGTCGCTCACATCATTAGCAGTATTGGGTTTTTCAGTGCTCCGTACTTTCAGTGCACACACCCATGACAGGCTGCACCGTATGGTCGAAGTTCACCCAAATAGTCGATAATACTGCAAATCATGATTCCTACAACAGTATTTGTGTTATTCAATATTCCGCCACGAAAACTATCATTATTATAACACTACAGCAGTATTTGTGTTACCCAATGTTCGGCGCTAAAAATAAAAATAAATATTATTACATCAGTCACTCACTTCATTAGCAGGATTGTGCTTTTCAGTGTTTTCAGTGTTCCGGTCAGTGTTCCGGACTCTTCGTATTCCCAGTGCGCAATCATTTTTATCGTAGCAGTATCTTGTTTTCTAGTGTTCCGTATTTTCAGTGTTCCGCAATGCAGTGTTCTGTACTGCAAATCGACATTGTTAGACCAGCCTGTGACATCGAGCAGTAGGTTTACCACCATCTCCGAGTCCAGCCCCATCAACCTCGCCTACCTTCTCTTGTCTGCCTCGGCTGTGTCAGCCCATAAATGCGTCTGCTTGCCGGAGTGCAGTGGACCTACATCCACCACCCTTCCCATCCCCCCATCAACCAAACACGATCGTGCACAATATAAGGGCACGGGTCCTCCTCTTGACACAGAGCCCTAAAATTATAAACTAATGAGACGCTCTCTAAGCCCTTCCAACAACAAACCCTTTAAGTAGTCCACTTCACTGAGATTTAACCTTGAATTAAAGACATGTCGCCCCCACAGCCACACTGCCAACAGAAGCAAATTCTGCTGCATGTGTTATAGTGGAACATGCGAGAAATGCGCATGTGCCAAGAATAACAGAGCCTGCATATCATGCAAAAGCCAAAAATGCACCAGAACCAGCAAGTCTATAAACATAGAGCTGCCGCATTGCCCACACACTCCGGTGGCCAGCGCATGTGCCCCAAAACGCGGAAAGGAGAAGCCTACCCTCTTCCTCAGGGCTGCTCTTTCGGTGACAGATACTCACTGAACTCTTTCGGTGACAAATACTCACTGAACTCTCCATCTCCCACCCCGTGTACCTCTGAAACTGAGTCCATAACTCCAATTTATTCCTCCGATACAGAGCCTTTAATCGTCACCTCAACAGGAAAATCCGCAACAGCAAAACCAGCTCACTGTGAAGCATCAGGCACCAGCACCAGGTCAACAGAAAATACCATGATCCCTAAGACAATACTCATTGGTGATATCCTCATAAAAAATGCGCTAACATCCGACCTTTCAGATAGATGCACTTTTGAAAAGATGAATATTAACGACTATGGTGCTCTGTCTAAAATCATTGAAAGCGCAAATTCATTAAAAAATTACATTATTGTGCTCACGGACTACATCGAAATTGAAGTAGCAGTCAGAATAACCTCAGCAATTTTAACGAAAACCCAAAATGCTAAAGATGTACATGGCACTCTTTGAGGCTCAAAGTTATCCCAACAGGCAGCAAACTAAGAAACAAATTCATTGGTGCCCCGGACGAACGATAGTTTCATTAGAAAATGCTAGTCTAAACAATAGTGGAATTATCAAATTTTTCAACACGAAAGCACGTTACGTTCCTCAGAGGGTTGAGGTATTGCCATCCCTGTATCATAACAATGTTAAAAGCAAGCAATCATTACTCTGGTCTCCTCCGTTCTTTTACTTCCCTCCATCATATAGCCATCATCTCGTATCATCACCCCATCACACGTGAGCAAAGAACATCTACTCGCAGACAACTCACATCCCAGCTCTCTCTTGTCAACCCCAAACTAGAATTGCAACTAGAAATCACCAATCAGTGACTCCTTATCATCCCAACACAATTAGCTCACATGCAATGTCTTTTCAACACGGTCGTAGCAATAGCGTCCCCTCAGCGCCTCGTCATTTTTTCTCCTATTCTCCTCCTTCACTCTACACTACTCACACAAATTCGTCTAACTATGCTTGCCGCACAGCCCCAATTCTCCCCTCTCGCTACCATTCCCTTAGCTCAGCCCGAACTTCGACTCTACCTATTCCGCTAATCCCTCCCATATATTACCCTCCTCCACCCATTCTTTCCTTGAGCTCTCACTTTCGTTACTATTCCCTAACCTCAGCCCTAACTCCAACTCTACCTATCCCGCTAATCCCTCCCATATTTTACCCCCCTCTACACGTTCTTTCCTCTAGCTCCCACTTTCGCTACTATTCCCTAACCTCAGCCCTAACTCCAACTTTACCCATCCCGCCCATCCCTCCCATCCCTCCCATATTTACCCGCCTTATCTGTTCTTTCCTCTAGCTCCCACCTTCGCTGCCATTCTCTAACCTCAGCCCAAACTCCAACTCTACCTATCCCGCTAATCCCTCCCATATTTTACCCCCCTCCACTCATTCCTTCCTCTAGCACGGTTCAGCCATCCTCAGCCATGCCTCTCTCCAATCACCGATCTAAAGTTCTTTCTCTTGGTTCTGTTCGATCTCCCCTGCTCCAACCTACCCTCAACAACTAAGAACAGAACCAAAAGCAAGGATATCCCAAACATACAAACAATGCCACTCGAGAATTAGCAACCAGATTCCTAGATAGTGTCAGTAAGAGTGTTGCTGAAGAGAATATTAAAAATCTAATGAAAATGAGGGTGGTGTTGCTGACAGAAGAAACAATAAAATGAATGAAAGAATGCCAAAGCAGGTGACGAAAAACTTTAAGAATGAAAAGACAATGAACACAAGCAGACGGACATTGGATGGTTCACGCCGTGAAAGGATCTTCAGTAAAACAAACAGGACTTGACAATGAAAACCTCTTGAAGGTTATAAAATCCGAAGCAATGGGGGATTCCTTCAATTACATAGAAGATTACGAAGCCTTCACTGAGAAAAAAAAATATGACAGGATCCTCTCCGAGATAGAAAAGTATTTTGAAAACAAAGAGTACAATAGCAGTTTTGGCGATCTAGTCCCCACAATTCTCAGCAACGCACTCAAAATACAAATCACAATCCTAGATGAAACAAATCCGGGCATCGTAACGCAAACTGTAATTAATCCAAACAACCTTATGGGTGATAAAGCTGCTCAATACTCTACATTTGTAGCCAAGAAAGTGGACTACTATAGTAGTCTTGTACAAACCCACCCACTGAAGCCACATTTCGAACAACAAAATATTGCAGCGAAGCGAAACAAGCATGTGGAAACAAATGTGCAGTGTTCCAATAGGTATTCTCCTATGCAATACGACACTGTTACATCCATATTCGATGAAGATATGCCTCTGCAATCATCACAAAGTAACACCAACTGTCCTGTAAGTAAAAACAAATGACAAGATGCACGAACTGTTCAAGCTGGGAGCAGCAACCCCCCCTAAGCAACCATGTCTGTAAATACCCATCTGAACCTAAATAATATTATGATTGAACATATAAACGTTAGAAGCTTGACGGCAAAGATAAATCACATCAAAATGATGATGAAGGAGGACTCAATTGACATTCTATGTCTGACTGAAACCTGGCTGGAATCTGACATCAACCCTACCTTCATCGAGATTGACTGCTTCAATGTTAATAGAAAAGATAGAGAGAGGAAAGGAGGTGGAACCGTAATTTATGTACGAGAAGGATATACCTCTTCTCATGTAATGCTTAACAACAACAATGAAGTTGATAACCTTGGGTGAACATCCAGGTACGAAAAAACAGATCGTTTTTCGTTGGTTCTCTTAACAGACCACCCAAAGCAAGTGTACAGTCTCTTCAATGCATCGAAGAAAGATTTCGAGAAGCTATCCGCTTAGGAATGACGCTGTACATTTTGGGAGATTTCAATGACGATCAATTGTAATTGAAATCCAACAATATGAAGCCAATTCTAGACAGACTCGGGCTGCATCAGCTCATATAAAATGCAACAAGGATTACTCCCGAATCCCAAACTAAATTGGATCTGCTCATAAGTAACAACCCGTCTTCCATTGTTACCACAGCCGTGGAGCCCAATTCTTTCTCGGGTCACCATGAAACAAACTGCACCATCCAACATCAAAAAAGAGAAGAAACAAGTTTACAAAATAACCCGGCGTACAAAAATAAATTACACCGCGGATAATTTCAGAGCACAACTAGTGGCAAACGTCGAGATGATAAAACCGATACATTTCACAGATAACGTCACAAAACAAGCCCAATTACTCACAGACTATCATCTCGCATGTCTGAACGCTGTGACATCAACGGAAACTAAAAAAAAAATGAAAGGCATGCCGGTTAAAGGGATTACAGAAAAACTGCGAAATGAAATTGCACTTAAAAAATATCTCAAACGCAGAGCAAAACGAAACATCACATGGTTAGAATCATTTCGAATTCAAAATAGATGAGTCAAACGAGAAGTCAGGAGGGCAAAAATTAAATACCATCATGAGAAACTAGAACAGTGCTAAAACAATCAAAAAGAAACTTGGAATGTACTGTAAAGAATTGTTCCCTGAAAAAATATCACCTCGCCTACTTATTCGAATACTCAAGCAGCTTCAGAGAAGTTTAACAACAACTTCGCTAAAATTGGAAAAAAGGTTTTTGTAGAGGTAACCCAGGAAGCTTATCAAGGATTAAAGAGCGACGCAACAGATACACGGAGTCCAAAAGGTTTCGATGGAGAAAGCGACCAAGAAGCAAACGTCAAACAAAAACCAAAGCAAGTATCGCAATACGAATTAAAACGAGCTGTATTTGCGTCGAGGAACACATTCTACAGGAATAGATGGTTTAGCCCTACAATATCTGAAAGACAGCCTTATAGTTACCTTGCCTTATATCAGCACAGTTATTAACACCTGAATAGAAAGTGAAACTTTTCCAGAGATCTGGAAGCATGTAATCATAAAAACAATTCATAAATCTGGGGACAAGAATAAACCATCCAACTTTAGACCGATCAGTCTTCTGCCTGTTCTATCCAAGATTCTAGGCAAGGTAATATCTATCCAATTGATTGATTACCTCGAATCAAACAAGCTGTTCAATGACTGCCAGTATGCTTATCGGCGAAAATTGTCAAACGAAGACGCACTTATGATCATCACTGAAGATCTGTACAAAAAAATTGATGGGGGCAGATATATCTGCTGGTATTGCTAGACTTATCGAAAGCATTCGACAGTGTGAGCCATACAATTCTTTTTGGCAAGCTCCGCAACATAGAAATTTACCCTACTTGGTTCAAAAGTTATCTTATGAATCGACAACAATCAGTTAAACTCGATAACACAACTATGTCAAATTCAGCCACAGTTACCTTTGGGGTGCCTGAAGGTTCGATACTTAGCTCTTTGTTGTTCCTGGTTTTTGTAAATGACATCGACTGTAAATTACCAAAAAATCAAGCGAAAAGGGTAATGTACGTCGATGATGTTCAAATATTGCTTTCCTGAAAGCCGCCGGATCTGAATGCACCGAAAGACTACGCTGAGACAGCCGTAACTAATCTAAAATCTAGGTATGATAAAAATGGACTCAAGCTCAACTCTGAGAAAACAAAATGCATCTTGTTCGGCTCTAACTCAAAAAGAAAAGCAGTTCCAATGAATTTCTCTATCAGGATAGGAAAATCTGACATTCCTGTTGAAGATAAAGCTATAAGTCTGGGAGTATGGTTTGATCCCGATCTTTCCTTCAAACACCACGTAACTATTCTGTGTTCCAAGCTGAATGGAACACTTTTGTTCCTAAATTCCGCAAACAAAGAACTGGATTTCAAATCAAAATTACTGATTGTTCACGCTTTAATATTTTAGCACATTAACTACTGTCTCTCCATTTGGAGGATATGCACCAAAACCCAAAGATAGAAAGTACAACGTTGTATAAGCTTTGCAGCTAGAATAACATGAGATGGTAACCGTAGAAAACGAGACCACGTAAGTCCTCTCCTCGAAAAATTACAGCGGCTCAATATCGACAACAAACTGGCACTCCATGAGTCGATCAGAATTCATGAAGATCTTCTAGAAAAACATTCACCCGGCAGCCAAAGTCACATATATTCTCGAGGTGAAAAGAACAATCGATTCACAAGAAATAATGATACTCTGCATGTTGAACACAGGAAAACAGAAACTGCCTGTCGAGCTTTTTCGATTACTGGACCAAAGTCCTGAAACGACCTCCCAACAAGTCTCAAAAATCTTGAATCCAACAAGTCCTTCAAGAATAGGCCTAATGAACATCTGTTGACCGATCCATTCAATACGGTAACTTTGCCAACAAATACAAGCTAAATGCATAATACCAATAACCAGCAAATGCATTCCTGTTCATGAGCGACCACCACCACCACCACCACCACCACCACCAACATAACTCAACATTGAGACACCATCTAATCGTTTTTACTCAGACGATACATATGTTTTCTATATTGTTACCGATCACAATTGTCTTAGCCAATTACCATAAGTGTTAACTAGCGTTTTGTCTATTTCCATGTTTTAAATGTTCCAGTTGTTTTAGTATAATTTAAATACGAACTCAGTATTTTCGAGGAACGATAGGCTGCATCTAACTTGACGAAGGTTTATTCGATTTTAATATAACTCATTGAATTATTTCCAACAATTACCGTACCATTTTTGATGATACAATCATTGCCTTATTAGCTGATATTTTGCTTTGTCTTCTATAACTGGAGTATATTCATCCGAATTGTGTACTCCAGCATTATATTATTCTGATTATCAATCATTTATTCATTTCCTAGCGGTCTTGAAGTGTGTATATTATATATTCAGTTGTTTGGTGTGTATTTTAGGTACACATTTTTTGTATAACTTATGTCGCGTATTCACCCCTTCATTATTGATACAATGGTTTAGACCCATCCTTACAATATGTTAGTGCTTTTCGATTTCCCAGCCCTAGACTGTATTCATATTTTCTGTGTAATTCACGTAGTCCATCCACATCTTTGTCATCGTACAATAATGTTGACTACTCATTACAATATGCTGGAACATTTTGATGTCCCAACCACATGTTCCCGGGGCTCTAACCACATGCATGCGTGATTTGTCACCACATGTACTTGTTATTTTTCACACCCATGTATTTCGTTATTTCTCATCCCCCATGTACTTCTTATTTCTAAACCCCGCGTGTCACTGGTTTTCCCAACGCTATGTAGTCGGAATTATTTTGTCAAAATAAACATTTCTGTATGTGCACAGATGATACTATTGTAAACAATATTTCGTTCCATGAAATTCGAACCGGCAGCCCCTAGAGATGAGCAGTGACGAATTCAAATTGAACTTTCGAGGAACGATAGGTAGCTCCCAGCTTTGACAGAGGCCAACTCGACGAGAATATAATTTTTTGAATCATATCTACCAGTTACCGAACCATTTTTGAAGATACAATCATTGTCACATAAACTAATATCGTGCTTCATCTTCTTTAACAGAAGTGTATTAATTTGGTTTCTGTACTCCAGTATCGAATTATTCTGATTGTCAATCATTTAATCATTTCCTAGCGGTCATGAAGTTGATATATTTCAGTGCAATGTATGTATTTTATGAATAACTTATGTAGTCTATTTACCACTTCATTATTCAAACAATGTTTTATACCCATCTTTACAATATGTTAGCGCATTTCGTCATGAAATATGTATAGCCAGTGCTATGTATATATTTTATGTACAATTGATGTCACCTATTCAACCCTTTAGTATTCATATCTTACCCCATCTTTACAATACGTTAGCGCATTTCGATTTCCCAACCACATGTTCTCAGGATTTCTTAGCCCCATGTGTTGGCAACCTCTATATGGATGGAGTGGTCAGGCAGGTGAACGCGAGTGTGCTGGGTCGTGGCTTGGAACTGTTGGAAGCGAATGGGCGGAGTCGGCAGTTGAGCAGGTTGCTATTTGCTGACAATACGGCCCTGGTTGTGGATTCGGAGGAGAAGCTATGTAGGCTAGTGTCTGCGTTTGGTAGAGTGTGTGAGAGGAGGAAGCTTCGAGTGAACATCGGTAAGAGTAAAGTAATGAGATGCTCGAGGACTGTCGATGCGAGCAAAATTAGTGTCACCCTGAATGAAGAGCTCATGGAGGAAGTTCAGTGTTTTAAGTATCTGGGCTCCCATGTGGAGATAACTGAACTAGTGGAAACTGAAGTGAAGGCGTGAGTGAAGGAAGGATGTAAAATGTTGGGTGCTCTAAAGAGTGTAATGAGCTGTAGGACGTTGGGGATGGGAGCAAAGAGAAGGCTTTATGAGGGTGTTGTTGTCCCAGCTGTGTTCTATGGAGCTGAGGCTGGGAGGTGAGAGCAGAGGAGAGAAGAAGGTTGAATGTTTTCGAGATGCAATGTTTGAGGAGCATGACTGGAGTAACGCTGAGAGACCGGATCACCAACGACGTGGTTCGAAACAGAACAGAGATGGTAAAGAAGTTGGAGGACAGAGTGGATTCGCGTGTTCTGAGATGGTTCGGGCACATGGAGAGTATGGATGAAGGGAGATTGGTGAGAAGGGTGATGAATGCGGAGGCGAGTGGTCGCAGGCCTAGAGGTAGACCGAAGTTTGGGTGGATGGATGGTGTGAAGCAGGCTATGGGAAGGAGAGACATGAATGTGGAGGTGGCGAGAGAGCGTGCAATGAACAAGCGTGAGTGGAGAATGGTTGCGAATGGTTGATTTTGACGCTGCTCTGATTTACTTTCCCGCCCTTGGCATCCCGCTGTCGGGATGGTCGTGGGTGGGGGGGCCCGGTCATTATGACGCGGCGGGAGTAAGCCAGTGAAAACTGTCGGGCCCTGCTGCTGACGACGGATCCTCGGACTGCACTCGTGACCCAGAGTGTATGTTGAGGGGGTACCGGCCGGACGCTCTAGCACTAAAGGGCTAAGTTGTGTGAGTGTGAGCGTATGAGGGTGTGAGGTGCGCCTTGACGTCGGCCACCCCTCTTTCTGGGAGATGCGGCCTAGTGTCTGTATCTGTATGTGTTGGCGGTTTTCCCAATCCTATGTATTTCGTAACTTTCCCAACCCCATGTATTTCGTGAACGCCTTCCCCATGTATTTCGTGCAGCATGAAATCAAAACCAGCGTCGAATTCCAAATTGAATTTTCATTTACGTTAATTCAAATAGTGTTTACGGCAATAAAGTTTTGTGTGTACTATTTTAAAAATTGAAAACCCATTGCCAGATGATAGAAATAAAGGATTTAATAATAATTTAATAATTATACTAATTGTCATCCATACATGTAGGTAGGTGTGTGCACATATGAATGTGTATTACAATGATTGTCATCCATGCATGTAGGTAGGTGTGCACATATGAATACGAATTATAGTGATTGTTCATCAATATATGTAGGTAGGTATGAGCACATAGAAATGTGTATTATACTGATTGTCATCCACATATGTAGGTAGGTGTGTGCACATTTGAATGCGTATTTGTATGTGCACATGTATGATGGTATATTGTGAAATCCATTTCGGTGTGAAGACGACCCATGAGCTGCGATGTATTCATATTGGATTTATCAATCCCATGCCCATGTCTTTTTTATAAGATTTTCAATAACATATATTGTGAATCATGTCTTGCAACATGAAATAGCTACAAGCTAGCCGTCGACAGGAGATGTGATGTCACAAATTCACTTTATCTCTCGTTTCGCTAATTCAAACAGCGTAAATGAACATTAAGTTTGATGTAATATACCCAGTATTGAAAACCCATTGCTAGACGATGGAAATGAATGATTTAAAAAGAATAATAATAAAAGTCTAAATGATTGTTTGTACCCTGGACCATCCATGGTCCCTGAGTTACCTCAAATGTTGATGCGATTCAGACTGGGGGCGCTAGCTGCCTGTTCTGACATTGCGAAGGCATTCTTGATGGTAGGGTCAGATGAGCAAGACAAGGATTTTACTAGGTTCCTATGGCCTAGAGATCCCAAGGATCCTGACAGTCACATAGACACTTATCGCTTCAAGGCCATCCTCTTTGGAGCAGCCTGCTCTCAATTTATCCTTAATGCAACCATTGATCACCACTTGGAATAGTATGGTGAGCAAAGAAACATTACTGATAACATCAAAAAGAATATCTATGTGGATAACCTCTTGATCACAGTATCAGCAAAGACAGAGTTAAAAGAATTCCATGGTTCATCCAAGGAATTCTTAGGTGAAGCTGGGCTCAACCTCTGGGAATGGGCAACAAATGACCCAGAGCTCAAAATGATCACTGAAATGGAAGGGGAGTCAGATGTCAGACCCACTGTTCCTGTCCTAGGATTCAGATGAGACACAGTCCAGGACATCTTAGTAGTAGCTCCCAAAAAGCTAGAATCAGGTAAGTCAACTAAGAGAGCCATCTTGCAGAGTTTAGCCGTACAATTTGATCCCCTTGTATTGATGACCCCCATCACCATCAAATCAAAATTCCTAATTATGGAACAGAATCTATTGAAGTAAAATGGGAGAAGATCAAGAAAAAGTTCTCAATCATGGGTGACATACCCATCAAACGCAACGCAGAAATTGGAAAGTCTGTGACCCTACACACATTTGTAGATGCCTCCACAGTAGCATATGGAGCTGTTGTGTACGGGGTCAGTGAAGGTAAGGCATCACTGTTGATGGCAAAGGGACGGACTGCACCTGAAAAAACGCTTTCTGTACCAAGATTGGAATTGAATTCAGCACGTCTTGGAGCAAGGCTGACCAGGTATGTATGTGAGGCTTATGAAAAGGAAGTCAACATTGAAGCCATTCACATGTGGTCAGACAGTCAAGTTGCCTTGGCTTGGATCCACTCAGCAAGCCCTCTAGAGGCTTGCATGCAAAACCGGAAGCTAGACATAAGAGAAGCTCTCCCTAATGCTAACTGGCACTATGTTCCCACAAGTCAAAATCCTGCAGACTTGATGACTCGAGGAGTAAGCCCGAGGAAACTCGAGT
>SDVV010023707.1:0-12709 GCA_016164225.1 Gammarus roeselii
CTCAATAGCATGCTGGCACGCATGACTGTGCTGGCCTCCCCCGGCTCTGCTGCTCCTCACTTGCTGTGGTCCTGCTGGAGGGGGCTGCAAAGGTAAAAAGGTAAGAGACAAATATTACTTACAAACCTATACAAATACAAGTACACACCATCTATTTGCATAACAAACCACATATACATAATAATAAATATATATATATATATAATACCTTAACAATACCTACACCAAGATGAAACCCTAAACAATACACTATTTAAAAATTATATATCTGTACAAAAACACTACAGAAGCTGTACCCAATCTCCACTCAAGATCACATGATGAGATAATGCCGATCACACTGACCACACCGCCCTGGACACACACACCCCAAATGATGCACCAATACCATAGATTTCTGACGGGCTCTATTTATTCTGATTTATAATCCTTTACTAATACCTCTTCCACAGTAATTTATTGTATTATCCAAAAGCCTCCACAGAACCAGCCTTACCTAAATCCGTCAATTTTTTTGAAAACACTTGCTAAAAGAAATTATTGCCCATATCCTACTCTCCCCTACACATCACAGTTTCAGGACACAATACTTCACAACCACACTGCTCAACAACCTTAGACAAGCTATCCACAAAAGTCTGATCTAAAAAAGCCCACCCCACGAACCCAGTTTCGCTCTTTTGACATTAGCGCGCCCTTCGACACAGTTCTAAGACACACGTCCTCATAAAAAAATACTTGACACACATTCATCCAAGAAGTTGCTGGCTAAATTCCTCCCTTGCAGACATACCTATTCAATTTTCAATAGCAAGCAATCACGAACATGTAATTTATTCAATGATGTTTGTTCCCCAGGGCTCCATCTCATTCCTCTACCATTCAACGTCTTCATGCACCATTTAAACACATGAACACAACCCAGCACCTACATCAGCTCATGCGTGGATGACCTTATAATACCACAACACCACAAACACAACTTCAACGCAGCACACCTGCAGCAATATCCTAACTCACACAAAGTCTGGCTGCATTACCACAGAAGGATTGGACTTGCAAGCAAGTTACTCCCCACATTATTAACACCAGACAACAGTGAACGTCACATGCATCCTTATGTTTCATTCAAGAACACTCCATACCCCAGTCTCGACAGCTCGATACATGGAGACATATGACACAGAACTGGCGATTAAGCCCCACACTGACTACATCAGTACTAAAACTAAAATTAGACAGAACGTACTCTGTACACTTACCACAATTATCTTTGGACAATACTTCAAGGGATCAATAAAACCGATATTTGATCAATACATCATTTCTTACGCAAATACGGCTGCCTGGTCCTCTGACCTTCCTCCTACATATTAACTTGCTACAAAGATTACAGTACACAGCCTTACGCATCACGATGAACTGTGCTGAGACCGCATCTATTCCATATCTGCATTAAGGAATGAAGCTACATCCCTCAAACATTTAAATATGAGGGGGACACATTCTTCAACGAGATAGTGGACCCGGCTCATCCCTGCCTCCTCTTACTGAATTCGCGTCAAACCCACTGAAATTGACATGACACACTACAGCACATTTCGGCTCCTCTTACACAAGCATTTCCCAAACCTAGACAATACATTTATGAAACTCGATCCTACAGTCGCCCTCCGGAGGTTGACGTGAAGTTGGGGATGGCCGGGTCTACCTGTCGAGGCTCAGGTGCGGGAACGACACGGATCGGTAATACCGACATAGAATGAGGAACGCAGTTCCGATTTGCGCCCGATGCGTGAACGACGAGAGTGCCGGCGACACAGCATCAATTTATTCAGGGGTGTGGACCTAATATTGAGACCAGCAGTAGCATTACGAATCTCAACATGCACGTGTCAGTGAGTATCTGGGCTTCCGTGCTGTTCGCCGGCCGTGGCTATTCCATCGCAGGAAGAGGTGGGGCTAATCATCAGTAACAAAAACCCTTTGTTGTAGAAAGACCATTGTTACTCAGAAGGACGAACCTTTTTTACTCTGGTGAGAAATGTAATTTCCCTTGGGTAATTTCTTGAAACCCAAATCCCTGAAATTCATATTTTTTAACATCTCTGTCCATGGATTTCTTATTTTTTAATTTCTATCCCAGATCTGTCCAGTCGATGTGCATGCTCCTTCATAATAAATATTCCCAACATTTGAAGCATCCACCTTTAGCGCATTTCTTTCCATTATTAATACTGTCAAATCAAAGTTACCATGCCTGCCAAGAGTTCGTCTTCGAGTTTGCACAAGGAGAAGCCCCGCAACCGTAACTCCGAAAGTCAGTCTTTGAGTTCGCCTCAGGAGACCATTGCAAAAAAACTTAAGAAAATCCATGCTAAGGAAAATAAAACAGATTTTTCAAGTTCTGAAGACAGAACTGATGAACGAAAAGTATTGGTGCCTAAGAAAATAAACATCTGTGAAAGTGTCAAGGAAGGCAATGATAAATCAAGAGTGCGTTCGACGTCCAAGGGATATGGTGAGCTTCTTCCAGAAAGTGGAGATATAAAATTTTCCAAGAAACCTAAGAGCACGAAACTTTCCAGTGGTTCCAATAAAATCACTATTGTTGGCGGCTATGACGCAGACATCAGTTTTGCTCCCGATAGCAGCCCTGAAGCGAAAAAGAAAACAAAGAAATTGAGAGTGGAGAAGAGTGACGCTGATTATACCCCAAATGATGGTGACGCCCTGTATGCATGCGAGGGCGACAAGGAACCTGGCGATACATTGAGCGACCACGGCGACACTGAGAACGATGGCGACTGCTCTGATGACTGTGAGGAAAAATGTCCCATGAACGGCAAAAAAAAATCTAGTTTTGATAATTTGCGCATTATTACACGTGACGATGACGAAGAAAAAGATGAAAATGAAACGGAAGAGGACGAATTTGAGAGTGATAGTCTTGTCAGAGAACTGATTGACAACGAAGCAGTAGAGGTGAATTCATCAGAGGATGAAAGTTTGGACGAGTCGAACGAAGGCTACGGAATTTGCTTTGAATCCGGCTCTACTATAAAAGGAAGCAAAGCATCGCCGATGGATTCCTCCTACAACTCTGCTAAAGAACAAGAAGAAATGGAAGCGGACGATGACTTTGTTGTCTCTGACTCCCACATTGAGTACGATGAAGAGGACGATTCCTGGCTAGACGACGATGAGCCTGAAACGAAACGGAAGAAGTACTCCAGGATTGTGCCGTCTCTTTCTGACGACAGTTCTAGTGAAGATGAGAAGGAATGGCACGATGACAAGGTTGCTGAACGGGAAGAAGTTACACAAACTGGTAGTGAGAGTGAAGAGGAGACTACAGCACTGGAACAAAACAACCGTGCGGAAAATGGTTTTGATCCACCCAGTGTCAACAACGACGAGCTCGCCCTTGGTAAACCGAGTAGCAAGGTTGGTAAAAGAGAACCGGTTGTGAGGACATCGTACACAGCCGCATCAGACGTTAGTAAGAGACCGACAGGTAATGGATGTGGAAAGAAGAGTAAAACTTCCGCTTCCAGTAAGCGGATCCGCGGTGACACGAGTATATTGAGGGGTGACAGTTCTGCACCTGAGCCAGCAAGGATATCTCTAACTGTTGTTCAAAAACTTGCTCTTATTTCTAGGTGCAGCAAAGATGACTTACTGAACCTTGCCAAAGAACTTGTTAAGTGTGAGCGGCAGTTTTTCTACTAAGCTTGCAGTAAGTTGATAATGAATGATGTTTCGTGGCCATTTGAGTGATAGCTATTAATTTCATGACGTATTATGTTTAGCATGAAGTGTGCGTTCTGCTTGCTATGCAAAAAAAAAGATTGGCTCTGCTTTGTTTACTCTCGCGGTGCTAGGCAAATTATCTTCTTATACCTGATGAACTAACGAACAGGTTAATATTTATTGCTACCCTTGTAGTTACATAACTAGCCTATGAAGGAAACGTATTGACTACTACGCCAAGACGCCGCCATAACTAAGGTAGCGAATCATGATTAATGGAGTGTTCAGAGCACCGCTCTTTATGGTGCGCTGAACCACGCTTGAAGTGACATTTTACGGAAACTCCCACACATGAAATTTATTGTTTTTTGCCTTGAAAAATTGAACTGCTAGATTATTTTCATAATTTGTTGTTACTCGACCTAGTCTGTAGTGCTTGTATCCATGTAATGTCTCCATATCAAGTGCGGGGCTCGGGCTATTTGTGGCAGTCAAGTCATTGCTGGTTCATAGTTGAACGATAAGCGAGGGTTCTTCATGTACCTTCAAGATAATAGTAACTAGTTGTATTTATTGTATTTTAGTCTATATGTGTGCTATTGACGCCACCTAAACAAACTCTACCCTGATTGAGATGTTATTAGGTAAAGGCATTCTGCCATTCACTCCACACATTTCTAAGCTCTGATCTCCCTGGCACGATTTGTAAGGTAGGATCTAACTTGAGGTGCGGCAGAGGCAGATTTTCTTGACTGCCAATTATTGTCATGTCCAGTTCTGTCGCTTATGCTGTCCTGCTTTATTGTTATTGCCGTGGCTGAGTTCGACTGACGAGCTTCTGTGAGCTATCACTCTCATTTTTGATCTGTCTACAAATATTGGGAGTTCGCACGTAGCAACGGTGATGATTTTTAGTGCCGACTGTGCCTTGAACGTGTTGGGATAGAGTAAAATGGGAAAACGACAGTTTACAATCAAAGTTGAAAGCTTTTTCATCGGTGTGTAATTAGTTGCTCATAACCTATCCATTATAAAGAACATTTACAAACTGTGGAGAAACTCTGGTATATAAAATTCTGCTATTTTTACACCATTTGAATGAAAGCATTTATTGTACTGTACTACAGTGAAGTAGCTGCACGGCGAAAGCTTTCTTGAGATGTTTTAACTCGACTGTGTTGATAGCCGTTATTTACTCCGGTTAACAGGCGTGTAGTTTACTCCGATCTTGCATGTGACAGCCATCTATTTCAAATACTGTTTAGGTATTCACATGTCAGTCATTATTTGTAAGGTTATTTTCTGTGATTAAACGTCATTTGCGTGATCAGGGCATTCCTCGTTTCAGTAATCTCTAATGGCTGTATGCGTAATAACAATCGCGTTTGACGCGTTTAAGGGAGTGCCAGTTAAGGTACTTCTCATTTAGTATGTCTTTGCTTGCATCGTCGAGTTGGATTGTTGTTGTTCGCGTTAATTCCTTTGGTAGCTCTTGGGTGCTATTTTAGAGTGAGCTGTATTAATATTGCCCTGTATGCATGAGTTCATGAGATAACCTGCGTAACGACTCAAACCTATTCCCTGTAAAGGACGCACCGTAACTTTCCCATCACCTTAAATGGGAAGGATGTCTGAAATTGAGTCTGTAGGGTACAAGACGTGTACAGTTGGTCTGTAAACATTGGTAATTTCTATCGACTTACTTTCTCTGAACTGTCGCGTCCCTACTCAAGCTTGGCTGTGATCTTTGTTGACTTATTGAAGGTATTCAAGAGTTCTCCTCCTGCCTATACTGCAGTTAAGTAATGGTTCTTTGCCTTTGTGTGTGAAGGTAGAAAAATGTGTATATATGTGCAGTAATGCTGTAAAGGTATACTTACCGATTAGTTATTTGTTGCCTATTTTCCATTTAGATATTACCATCAACATTAACTGATTTGTTGCATATGTCCATTTAGATTTCAACGTTTGATTTGTCGTATATTTTCCGTTAGGATCTCAACATTACCTGATTGGTAGAGTGTTTCCCATTGAGATCTCGATGGGAACTGATTTGTAACCCATTTCCCATTTAGTTTCCAACGTTAACTGATTGGGAACATATTTCCCACTCAAATCTCAACATCAACTGATTTGTAGCCTTTTCCACTTTAGTTTTCTACGCTAACTAGTTTTCTAGTCCATTAGTGTAAATAACGTGAATGTTTGGGCGTGACATAGAAACCTGCAATTCACTGGTCGTAGTAGTTTTGTTGCTCAATAACACCACTGAGCTTAGCAATTCTGAATCTCGACTGTCTTCCAAAGAACACATGAATGCACAATATCATTCCCTAGTCATTCTTAGTAGTAGTTTAATTACTACATTGTGAAATTATTCACGGTGGTGTCATTGCTGACAGCTCATTATAGCATATTCGTTGAAATCGCTCTTGTTCCTCTGTTTCGTGAAGACCATTATTTGATAAGGCTGTGATAAAAACATGTGTTCCATCTACCAACTAGTTCCGGGAACGTCCGATCGATGATAATTTACCCCGGGCCTCTTTGGCTCATTGCCTGTGCCAGATACCGATGTGAAAGAAACACTGACAGCCTTTGCCCCATGGAACAGACTCCACCCACTGCGCTTCCAACATTAGCAGACACGATATTTGGTCTGGGCCTGAGAAAGTGTCCTTTCTTTGTATACTATCCCATTGGATAAGAATCGGGCGTTGCTATAAAGTTCCTTGCTTGTACCACTTTTCCTTTGATCAACTTATCAATTCATTTTTATGGTTCACTTGCAAGTTGAGAAAGCGATACGCTAGCTAGTATTAAAATAGGGAATATAAGTCGTCCAAGCCACACTGTGGGGCATCACGATTATCAAACGTGGTAGTTTACCGTACCTCGGACTGCTGGAAATTCAAATTAGTTTTATTGTACCTCGGACTGCTGGAAATGCAAATTGTCGCCTGGTGTCTTTCTTTGAAATGTAACCACATGGTGAGTATTTTCATTTTTAGGATTGTGATTGATTTCTATATTTTGTGTACCTCATAGGCGAGTTTTTTTTTTAATTTTGCTTAGAATTGTGGTGTTTATATTAGTGAAATATTTTTCGTCTGTGGAGCCTGTATTGATTATTGGAATGTACAGTTTCCTGCGTACACTAAATGCATTGGTTTCTGAGCTTGTTTTGCTAATTTTCCAATGTGAAATGACCCACATTGGCTGCCTAATGCATCCTTGTGAAATAGTCACCACTGTGGCAATAAGGAATTGTTAATATGTGATGTTTTAGCTGCTAAGAACGTCATTTGCGTCCAATATTCACAATAAAATTATCCCTTCTTGAAGAGAAAATGATCGTTTTTACGATAGTATGGCGTATCTAATCGCCATTGGGCCCAGAGTGCACTGTATTGTTATGTTATTATCGATTCAATGAAATGAACAACAAAACTTTTACGCTTTTCATATTACCTTTCAGTTCAAGTCCTTTCAGATCCTAAGGGGCGGTTGTTGTTGTTGTTACGTCCGTACGTCTGCCATCCATGCAAACCTACATTGAAAATGTCGAGTTGGGGTGGATGGATGATTATTCATTTTTTAGATCATTAACACTTTATTTTAGTATTTTTTATCTCTTGTTTCGTGGGATTTATTATTTATCTGTGCCCTTTTTTCATAGTGAAAAATTTTTGCATTGGGTTTTTATATATCGAGGCTGGTTGAGACTAGGTGACCTGGGGAATGGGGGGGGGGTATTCGTGGACCCGCGAGACACGAGAGACCCGGGGGTTTTGGGAACCCGGGATACGTGGAAGACCAGAAGGATTTGAATGGGCCCCCTTGGACCCTTCTGAGGCCCTTTGGGACACCATTGAGACCTTGGGGTGGATGGATGACTAATCATTTTATAGATCATCAACACCTTATTTTAGAATTTTATTATTTGTTCTTTCTTGGTCTCCATTATTCATCTCTGCCCTTTTTTCATGGTGATAAATTTTGCATTGTTCATTATATATCGAGGTTGGTTTAGCCTAGGTGACCCAGGGAATAGGGGTATTCGGGGTTTCGGGATACCGGGGGGTTTGAACGACCAGGAGAGTTAGAGGGGACCCCCTTGGACCTTTCTGATGCTTTTGGAACACCCTTGAGACCCTATGAGACCCCCTTGAGAAATTTTGGGACCCTCTTGAGGCCCCTCTGAACTCTGGGACCCTCGCTCCCTTCCATCCACGCTGTTATACCAATACATATTAAAATGTAAGTACGTGAAATGCTTGAGTTGAACAATTAGCTCTTTCAGTCCACGGATTACTGGCACACAGGGGGAGAGCCTCGTCGAGGCTGGTCGAGATCAGTCGAAACACGTTGAGGCGAGGCGAGTAGATTTGATTGCGACTAGTTGAGACCGGGACCCATCTGGCGCTTTTGGCACCCGAGGGACTTTTGCCCCCTAACCCCCTAAACAATAAGTGTGATGTCAATAATCTGATTTTAGGTGGATGGATGATTATTCATTTCATAGATCATTCACACTTTATTTTACTATTTCATTCTTATTTCATGGGCTCTATTATTTATCGCTGCCCTTTTTTCATGATGATAAATGTTACATTGTTTATAATTTATCGAGGTGGGTTGAGACTAGGTGACCCAGGGAATGGGGGGTACTCGCGGGACTCGGAGGACCCGGGTTTTCGGGAACCCGGAGAACTTGGAAGACCAGGAGAATTTGAGGGAGTCCACTAGGGCTCTTCTGGGGCCCTTTGGGACACCCTTGAGACCCTGTAGGACCCTCTTGAGAAACTGTGGGACCTTCTTGGGGCCCCTCTAAATCCTGAAACTTCTGCTCCCCCCTCCCTACTCTGTAAAACCCATTCACAGAAGAATGTATATATGTGGAGTGAGTGCTTGAGTAGAGAAATCAGTTATTACAGTCCACAGCGCTACTGACGCAGCGAGGGAGAGCCGCGCCGAGGCTGGTCGAGGTGCGTCGAAATCAGTCGAAACATGTTGAGACGAGTCGAGTTGGTCGAGACTGACCGAACTGATTTGAGACAAGCCGAGATGAGCTGAGACGAGGGACTCGATGGACCCGAGGAGCTCAAGGGACATGGGTGACCCTTCGGGGCTCGTCGGGCTCTTATGAAACCCAGGGAACCTCTGCCCCCTTCACCTTATCCCACCTAAACCAACGACGGTCGCGCCCTACGGGGGAGCCTATTATGACTCACGTTGAGGCTCTGGTGGAAATGAGGCCCAAATCAATCAATCAATTCATCTTATCCCCTTCAACAATAAGTGCGATGATGATAATCTGAGCAATATTTAGCTCATGATGAACCTGCCCTTTCTTTCCTCTTCACGTTCCACAATTATGTCGTATAAAATAATGCTTGTATACTGGTGCGAGAGCTCCTGTGTGTGATCTTGTGAAGAAGCGTTTTTTTCAGTCTGTGCTCGCTCGCGCGTGTGCGGACCATATGTAATGTCTGTGATTGACCTTCGCCGCGTAACTATAAACCTTGCGATGTGTTTCGGTTGGAGTTGATCTGATTCGTGAGGCCGTAGACCTTGTACCAATTTCGACGATACTACTTGTGCGCACTGGCGTGCGTACATATTACTTTTTGAGGGAGTGAAGGTGGTTTTTTTTTTGTCGTGAGTCTTTATCTTCCCAATAAATAAATTGTTATGTAACCGAACTAGGTCGTGTAGTTGTAAACATTGTATTGCGCTGCTGTCGGAGCTGACTTTGTCCGTGTAGCTGTAAACCTTGTACCTGACTCGACGATGCTGCCTGTACGCACTAGCGTGCGTACATATTACTCTTGAAATTCTAAATGATTGGAGGCGTGGGGTTTCATTTCGTTTATCTTGCTCAAATGAATAAAATGTACTATGATGCGCTGCTGTCGGAGCAGACTCTGTCCGTGTTGCCGTAAACCTCGAACCGGTCTCGACGATGCTACTCGTACGCTTTTGCGTGCGTACATATTACTCTTGAAGTACTAAATGATTGGAGGCGGGGATTCGTTTTGTCTGAGTCTTCATCTTACCTGAAAAAATTTAAACTACTGTAATTTAACTGGACCGCGCAGCTGTGAACCTCGTGCTGCGTTGCTGTCGGAGCTGAGTTTGTTCGTGTAGTCGTAGACCTTGTACCAATTTCCAAACACGACTAAAATGTTCAAATAGTATAACTTTGACAACGATGTTTGTCTTGCACACAGAGGTTTGCAAGCCTACTGGAATATCCATAACCATTGAGCCCTACGGGGGAGCCTATTATGACTCACGTTGAGGCTCTGGTGGAAATGAGGCCCAAATCAAATCAAATCCAGCTCATGATAACCAGCCCTTTCTTCTCTCTTCCGATCCCCAATTTTGTCATCTTGAATAATGCTAATGTATTTGTGCGGGAGTTCCTGTTTGTTATTTTGGCATTACGTGTTTTTCTATCCGTGCTCGCGTGCGCGGATCATATGCCTGTAATTTCTGTTGTTGACATTAACCGCGTAACTATAATCCTTGTGGTGCGTTGCGGTTGGAGTTGATCTGATCCGTGAAGCCGTGGACCTTGTACCAATTTCGACGATACTATCTAAGCGCACTGGCGTGCATACACGTTACTCATGAGGTTCTGAGGGGTTGAAGCCGGGATTCGTTTGGTCTGAGTCTTTAACTCACATGAATAATGTAATTTTACTGTAACTGAACTCAACCGCGTAGCTGTAAACATTGTGTTGCGTTGCGGTCGGAGCTTACTTTGTCCGTGTAGACGTAAACCTTGTACCAATTTCGACGATGCTACCTGTACGCACTGGTGTGCATACATATTACTCATGAAGTTATAAATGATTGGAAGCGGCGATTCGTTTTGTCTAAACTTTTTTCTTGTGCACACCAGCGTCCGTCTGACACGATTGAAATTTTCAAAATGTTATAATTTTGACAACGTTGTTTTACTCGAACGCCGTTTCGTGCGAGCCTACTAGAATCCATGATCGTCGAGCCTTGCGGGGGAGCCTGTTATGACTCACGTTGAGGCTCCGGTGGAAAGTGAGGCTTAAATCGAATAAAATCTCTTCGCAATCCACAAAATTCATCAGCATTTTATCCGTCGCTGCACCACGGACATCTTTATCCATGTGTACTTGTTAATACCTCGCTTTCACGCTGTGTTCTACCACTGCTCCCGCACCATGCACAACGCTATCGGATTCTCTCCACTGCCATTTTACCTGAAAAGCCATACTCCCCTACCACATTCTCCACCATTACATATCCAACTCTTTCATTCAGGTCCCTTGATACAGTCACGTTATACTGACCTCTAAAACTTTCAATACACTTACTCAGACGAATGCAAAAAAGCTCCTCCTCCTCCGCACTCCTCATGCTACCAGGTCCGTGAGCACTCACAAACGCCCACTTTTCATTGCCCAACTTTACCTTTACATACAACTTTGGGGTGGATGGATAATTATTCATTTTATAGATCATTAACACTTTATTTTAGTATTTAAGTATTTTTTCCTCTATGGGCTCCAATATTTATTTGTGCCTATTTTTAATGTAGATCAATTTTTTATTAGTTATATGATTATGAATCGTTAGATACCCGCAGGGTCCTGAGCGGTGTGTTGATTGGTCTAGTCCGATGAGCATACGGTGTCACTCTTTTGCTGGTCAGTATACGGTGTCACTCTCTTGATGGTGAGTATACTGTCTCTCTTGCTGGTGAGTATGCGGTGTCGCTCTCTTCCTGGTAAGTGTGTGGTGTAACTCTCCTGTTGGTGAGTGTGCGGTGTCGCTCTCTTGCTGGTGAGTATACGGTGTAACTCTTCTGCTGGGATAGTATACGGTGTCACTCTCTTGCTGGTGAGTATACGGTGTCACTCTCTTGCTGGTGAGTATACGGTGTCACTCTCTTGCTGGTGAGTATACGGTGTCACTCTCCTGCTGGTGAGTGTGCGGTGTCACTCTCCTGCTGGTGAGTGTGCGGTGTCGCTCTCCTGCTGGTGAGTGTGCTGTGTCGCTCTCTTTCTGGTGACTATACGGTGTCACTCTCTTGCTGGCGAGTATACGGTGTTACTCTCTTGCTGGCGAGTATACGGTGTCACTCTCTCGCTGGTGGTTGGACCAGCACGCCCTGCGGTGGAGCGTGCGACGACTTTGCGTTGGGGCTCCTGCTTGTGGAGCACAGAAGTAACGCCTACTACTCTACCTTAAACCTACTCGGAATCTACGGCAAACCTACTCTGTATCTGCGCTAAACATACTCTGTATCTACGTTAAACCTAACTGAAATCTACGGTAAACCTACTCGGAATTTACGTTGAACCTACTAGGAATTTACGTTAAACCTACTAGGAATTTACGGTAAACCTACTAGGAATTTACGGTAAACCTACTCGAAATTTACATTAAACAGACTCCGAATTTACGGTAAACCTACTCTGAATCTACGTTGAGCCAACGCGCCCTGCGGGGAGCGTGCAATGACATCGCATTGAAGCTCCGATGTAGCACAGAGGCAACTGCTACTCTTCAACTGCCCTTCGGGGAGCCTGCATTAACTACGCGTTGAGACTCCGGTGGAAAACAGAAGCAACTACTACTACTTTACCCACATCTTGGGGTGGATGGATGCTTATTCATTTTATAGATCATTAACACTTTATTTTAGTATTTTATTATTTCTTCTTGCTTGGGCTCTATTATATTTATCTGCCCTTTTTTCATGGTGATAAATTTTGAATGTGTTATCATTATTATTATATGTATCGAGGTTGGTTGAGAGGAGGTGGCCCAGGGAGAGGAGGTACTCGTGGGATCCGCGGGACTCGAGGACCCGGGGTTTCGGGAACCCGGGGGACTTGGGAGACCAGGTGGATTTGGGGTGGTCCACTTGGATCTTTCTGGGGCCCTTTGGGACTCCCTTGAGACCCTT
>SDVV010023708.1:0-12708 GCA_016164225.1 Gammarus roeselii
CCCTGAGTTTATTCTCTCATTGCCTTTTGAGTTGACGCGTCAGAGTTATTTTAGATGCAGGCGCCCTCACATCATGTAACAACAGGAGCCCTGAGTTTATTCTCTCATTGCCTTTTGAGTTGACGCGTCAGAGTTATTTTAGATGCAGGTGCCCTCACATCACGTAACAACAGGAGCCCTGAGTTTATTCTCTCATTGCCTTTTGAGTTGACGCGTCAGAGTTATTTTAGATGCAGGCGCCCTCACATCACGTAACAACAGGAGCCCTGAGTTTATTCTCTCAAGAGTGACAAAAATATCCGCTGGCGACAACACGTACATACGTAGCGGATTTGGAGTATTTTATAAAACGGTGGAATTATTCATGTTGCCAGTAAGAAGGGAGAAACAATGTAGGGCACGTCCCCTGTGCTCCTGACGAACAGTAGAGCTGTCCCATGACTGGACAATCGAATAGTGCACGACCTGTCCATTCGCGTGTTATAGCCCTCCGATGTGACGCTTCATTTATTCCACATATTTAACGCGTTTGGTTAACCCCGGTAATATAATCTTCAGATCGTACTTGTTTCACCTCGTTAGATTTAATTCGGGTCCACCAACATTGGTATATGCTACCGGTGAGAACCTTTTTGTGTATTTTCCCCAGTGCTCGAAAATGTTCCTTTTAACAAACCAGCAGGTTACTCTCAGTTCATGTTACTCGCTCTCGAATGTCTTGAGTGTGTCCCATTAATAAAACGAGTGATTGGCCCTCAAGATCAATTTGTGCTCGTCTCTTTGAGCAAACTAATCAGCGTACCTGGGTCCCATCAAGTAACGGAATAGGCCACGTGTTCATTCTCTCACGAGCCTTAACAACGAAATGATGGCAGTCTCTGAAATCTCTCTAACGACGAAATGATTGGTTTAGCCGATCCCCTGAGATGGTAGGCTGTCCCCTCATTGGTGATAGCTTAAGAAATCGAACCATTATTTGTAGCCAGACGACTGTAGTGTCCCCGGCCTATTGTTCTCGCAGTCGCACTCACGTTCCCAACCTACTGTCAATCAATACATATTTCAGGAATAAAATGTCATGCCATTCATTACAATGAAGTCATTTTTAAATACAATCAACGCGGTTCGTTTGATACAAACCCATTTCATGTGATCACTAAAACTATAAAGTTTCTGTTGTTGCTAGTGTTACACACCTGCCCCCCCCCCATGTAAAAGGAATAATATTACAACATACTTGCATTATCGATCCTCTACTGCCATGTTTACCGAAAGTAATTACATACAAATAAAAGATACTCCTAACAAAACCCGTCCATTGGTGTTTTTTTGTGTGTTCATTTTATGAATGGAAACATGACATTATATCCAAACTATATGGGTAAAAGTGTGCATAATCAGCGCCTGCGGTATCTTGTTGACTGGTGATCCAAAATATCGGACTGCATATCTACATTGCACGAATTTCATATTGCTGCTAGGCTATTTCTTTTGTTGCTGAACAGTGATGATGTTCGTGTAACAGTCCATGTGTATTCTGTACTTATGTTAAAGCGGGCTGTTATAATACTTGTGTCCGTAATTACCTGCATTTGTTGACATTTGTTACTCGTTTCTAATGTTGTTTGTGTTATCTTATTCGACAGTGTGGGCAGCAGTTTGAACAATATTAGCGGCAGCGGCTGCTGATTATTTTGAGCTATAACACTTACAATCATTTGTTTAATCATATAACAATTAGATTGTAATCCTAGACAATTATTATACCAAACATGTAAACCTTTCAACACGCATATCCCTTGGCTCAATTTAATGATGCCATAGCCAGTGTGGCATAATTACTGACGTCTTTAAAGTTCCCATAGCACTAGTCCACCAAAATAAGTAACAGGGTTAGAAGAAACCCAGCAAGCGACAACGGCGAGAAACACAAAACCATTGCTATTCGCTATTTTATGGAAGACCCTACTCGTTTTGGGGCAATAGCGATGAAGCTGCTGGCATGGACAAATACACATACAATGTAGTTCAATGGCTATAAATACTGCTAAAGGTGATAATACATTGGAGACGCCATTCCACTAGAGCCTCTGGCATCCCGCTGGACTTGAAAAAGCTCCTCGATCCAGATGAGCGGTGTGCCCTATAGGGGCGGCGCCGTGCTGCGGAGTGGCGGTGGCGTGCTCTGCAGGGGTTGTGATGCGCTCTGCCTGAAGTGGCGGTTACGTGCTTTGGAGTGGCGTTAGCGTGTCCTTGAGTGGTGGTGGTATGACCTAGAGAGACGGTTAAGTGCCCTTGAGTGCCGGTGGCGTACCTTAGAAGAGGAAAAACGGTGACGTACTTTCGAGAAATGCCCTAGAGGGCGGCGGCATGCCTTAGAAGGCCGGTGGCGTGCTTAGAGACTCGGTGGCATGCTCTTGAGGGGCGATGACGTGACCTTAGAACAGTGGCGTGCCCTAAATGGGTAACAGCCAGCAATCAAGGAAATTAACGTGCCTTGAAATATCGGTGACATGCCCTATGGAGCAGTGGCGTGTACCAGGGGCAATGTCGTGCCCTAGAAAAGCGGTGGCGCGCCATAGGAGGGCGGTGGTGCGCCCTAGAAATGCGGTGGCGCGTGCTCGACGGTCGACGGGTTCTAGAGAAGCGACGTGCTCTTAAAAGGTGGCGTGCCCTAGAGAGGTGGCGTGGTCTAGATGGGTATCGTGGCTTAGAAATGTAACGAGGACTTGATGGATGGCATGCTGTAGAGAGCGGCATGCTCTAATGAAACGGCGTGCCTCAGGAGGGCGGCATGCTCTAATGAAACGGCGTGCCTCAGGAGGGCGGCATGCTCTGGAGAGAGGCGAGTGCTCTAGAGGGAGCGCCCTAGTAGACGGCGTGCCCAAGAAGGGCGACGTGCCCAGAGTGGCGGGATGCCCTAGAGTGGCGGGGGGCCTAAAAGTAGTGGTGTGCCTTAGAAGAGCGGCTTGTCTTAGAGTGGCGTGTGTTGGAGGAGCGGCTTGCCTTAGAGGGTCAACGTGCCCGAGAAGAGCGGCCTGCTTTAGTGAGGTCGGTAGGGGGGTCCGGGCATCACCTGGAGCGGTCTCCTATTGATTGGCAGCTACGAGGGCTGCTTGCTCTTAGCACCGCCTCCCTGGACAATACCACATATATCCTGAGTTTCTGCGCAGGAGATTACTACGCGCCCACCGTGCACTATCTATAAACATACAGTATTATTGCTATATATAGTCTGCCTTTAACCACTATAGCAAAGTGCTTCTAACCACCGTCGTCAGTCTGGTTTAACCACCGTCGTCAGTCTGCTTTAACCACCGTCGTCCAGTCAGCCACTAACCACCGTCGTGCAATCTGCATGTGACCACCGTCTCGCAGTCTGCCTCTAACCACCGTCGGTGAAGATAACATATTAAAAATAAAGCCCACCTAAGTAGACAAAATGACACTTATGAATTGAGCGGTCAATAGCTGTTCATAAAGCCTATTCCTGAAAGGACGATTTAGATCCCAGATTCATGAGGCCTGTTGGAAGGTTGCTCCAGGATTCTGGTCCTGTGTTCGAAAAGGTTCTATAGGCTGTTTATTTCCAGTCTTCATAGTGCAAAGTTTCATTGATTTTTGTGAATTGAATGTTCTTTTTACCTCGAAGACAAATGTGTGTTTTGCTGACGGGTGAAGGTTACTCCCAGACTAATAATGTTACCTCTAACAAGTAAGTCGGGTTTACTAATCCTGATAGAAATATTCATTTGAACTGCCGTTTTCTTCGAGTTTAAACCGAAAAATGTGCTTTTCGATTTTTGAGTTGAACTTTCGCCCATTCTTACCATATCAAGATTTAAAACCTCTTAAGGATGCCTCATCGTCCTCTTTTAACTCATTCAGACGTATTTTTCGGGACAATATTCGAATTCATCGGGGTGCATGACCATTTTTGATTGATTTATTTTGGTAATTACAGTCAATGTCATTTACAAAAACAAGAAACAACAATGGGCACAGTATCGATCCTTAAAAGACCCCAAAGGCATTTGAAGTTAGACTTGACGTAGTAGAGTGATCATGATTGACCGATTGTTGCCGCTTTATCAGTTCATTTTCGAACCAAGTAGCCTATTCCTATATAGGTCACGGAATTTGTTCAACAGAACTGCATGCCTCCCACTGTCGAAAGCTTTAGATAAGTGTAGCAATACCAGCCGAGATCAAACTGCATGTATAGATCTTCACTGATGCTCATAGGTGCGTCTTTTGTCGACGATCTCCGCCGAAATGCATATTGACTGTCTACAATCAGCTTGTTCAATTTTAGATGATCAATTCATTGGACAGTTATTATCTTTTCGAGGATTTTGGATATGACAGGCAGAAGACTGATTCATCTAAAGTGGGACGATTTATGCTTGCCACGGATAAATGAATTACTTCTATGTTTGTATGCTCCTCGATCACTGTGCTGATGCAGAGCAGAGCAACCATTAAGCTCTCTTTCAGATATTTTAAGGCTAAACCATCAATTTTGGACGAATTTGTATCCTACTTGGCAAATACCGCCAGTTTTACTTCGAGTTTCGATACTTTTATCACTTGACGTCTGCTAGTTGGTCCCTGTCCGCCGTAAACACACGTTTAGATTCGATGTTCCTGTTGCGTCACTCTGTAATCCTTGATCGGCTTCCTGAGTTACCTCTTCAAAAAACTTTTTCCAAACCCATGCAAATAAATTGTTGAAGTTGGCCGCTGTTGCCTGGGGGTTTGGATGAGTAGGGGAGGTGGTCTTTTTTCTTGTAGGGTGCAATTATTTTCAGAGCATTTCACGTTTCTATTTGCTTGTTTGAGCACAACATGATATTTAATTTTAGCTCTTTTAACTGCTCGTTGGAATCATCTATTTTGAACCCAAATAATAATTGGCAAGTGATGCTTCGTTTTACTCTACATTTGGGATATTTTTTAATGGACTGTCATTTTGAAGTTTATCTGATATACATTCAGGCGGCGTGCTCTTCACTGTCTTGGTTTCCATTGATGCCACAGCGTTCAGAGATGAGAGGAGATAGTCTGTGAGTAAATGGGCTTGCTCTGCAACATGATCTGTGCAATGTGTCGGCTTCATCATCGCGACATTTGTCGTTAGTTGTGTTCAGAAGTAAGACGCGGAGTGATCTATTTTTAAGTGACAGGTTGTTTTGCATGGTAGGCGATATAGATGTCAAATAATAGGAAAAGAGTCCAAACATCGGGAAGCAAATGTGAAAGTGCTCTGCCGTCCCGGGGCCATAGTACAAACACTCGTCAATCAGGTGAAGAAACTGAGCGTTGAAAAATAGGACTTAGTCATAATCCACGGTGGAATTGAAAGCATCCAGAAACCGCATGCGAACGACCATCAACGACGGACAATAATGGTCTAGTTACAAGCATATCTTCAAGATGGAGGAAGCGAAGACATCTAGAGCAGGACATCATGTGCGGCAACAGCGCCGTGGAAACTATTGCCCACCAAGAATACGTTGACGTAAACACAGTTTAGGACAACATGGAAACTGTGTTGGATGGAAGAACTGAACTGTTCCAGCGGATCGGAAGGCTGAAACACATTTTGGCATTCTGCAACATGATAAAAAAGTATTTGACAACCATGAAGCCTGTTATGCGTAAATCGCTAAAAGACTGCACCCAAGAAACCCAAAACAGGTAAATGACGGTACGCCAGAAACATGCGGAGCCCCATAACAGGGAACCAACACGAAAAATTTGAGATATATATATATTATGACTGCGAAACCTAACACCACCCTTCAGACAGTATTCCCTACAGGACCACCCTTCAGACAGTATTCCCTACAGGTAAATAGGACACGATACTTCGGTGAAAGTGCTCAAAAGCTAATACGTCAGCAAAAACAAATACCCAAGAATCAATGCGTAGTAAGAAGAGTGCAGTCACTGGAGCCAAAAATTGATCTTTTCCAAGCTAGAGTGACAACAAATGGATAAGCCATTGCTAGAATCACCGCGTCATGACTGGACATGAATGACCGAAATTATCTTTCAAAAAAAGGCTTCAAGTTTAAGGAGGTTCGTAAATAAACCCTGCCCTACCAAAAGTGATGGAGAATCAGTGATGTGTTTACGTCAAAGAAAGAAAGTCTTCGTCTAGTACTTTAAAGGACAACAGCAACAACATCCTCTGAAATAATCCACGTGGACAACACGTCTGGATGTTACCACTGAAAATTGTGCGAGTGTTTCGAAATCCAAGAATGGCGGTAACAGAAAATTTCCTATACGACGAATTGGACAAAATAATCTCACTCACCCCTGATACTAAATTAATGGCGGATTATAACCTTTCTGACATGAGCTGGCAAGCCTGGTGGGCCACGGTCGGGATGGCAGGATGATGCGCCTCGTCTATGACATCCTAAAACAATATGAGGAAGAACCAACTAAAAGGCGTAACATATCAGAACACGCATTAATGACAGAAAATAAATTAATTGATCAGGAAATACACCCAAAAAAAAATAAGAGACCACAATACCATAAAATCCTAAATCCATGTACATCGAACAGTAAGAAAATCAGCAAACTATGACTACAATTTCAGATGCACCAATTTCGATAATTCCTAAGAGATGGTATCGTAAGCACAGATTTTAGCCTCCATTTCGGAGGTACGACTTCGATTGAATGCTATGTCTTCTTATGAGGTAAGAGCAAGCAAGCGTCTCATTCAGGATGAAATTAAATAGTCCCTCAAGACTGAACAACGAAGTTAGAGAAACCTTTGCTCACGAGGAGGAACCGTACCAAGTTACCATGACTAATCTTTCAAAAGAATCCCACCGAGCGCATAAACAGGCTGGTGGAGGAACAAATATAGTGAGCATATGTGCGGAGAGAATCAAGGAGATTAACGTAGCTGGAACGGATGAGCGTAATCCGCTAGCGTTTCATGCATATGTGAATGAGAGACGGGATAGCATCGGCCCTTCACAAAACAGTGCAGATGATCGAAAGGCATCCGACACAGACACGTCCAATACTCAACGACCATTTTGTTAGAGAAGCGCAAACAAAGACATGAACTGCAGGTGGCGGAGGATATTCATTTCAGTGTAATTAAGTACAGGAGTAACTGAACAAGCTAAATATCTACCAATCTATAGAAGCAGATGATCTGCACTCAATAGTGCTTTAGAGCCTCTCCGAAATCATTAGCGTACTACTGACAGAAATATAACAGGTCAATGAGAATTGGAAACATCAGATGATTAACAGTGTAGGCATTACAGCGATTTTTAGGATGGGAGGCAAGAAAGAGCCAGGACCAACCAATATCACTTCTGTGCTCGGCAAGAACTTTGAAATATTGATTATAGCTTCAAGAACAATCCACTTAGGAATAAATAATTTATCAAGAATACTCAATCAAAAAAAAGAGCTGACACCAATCTCCTTATTTTTTTACTAAATACACCAAATGTATGATGAAAACAAAACTGTAAAATTTGCCAACCTCGATTTTCAAAAAGCGTTTGATAAGGGTCCCCACGAACGCCCGATGAAAAAAGTGGAGACTCCCGACATAAGTGGCAATATTTCCAGGTGGCTTTGCAACAAGGTTACAAGACCCACACAACAAGTTTGTGTAGACCAAAGAACAAGTGAGTGGGGTAGAGTTTCATCTGGAGTGCCACAGGGAGGGGTTCTAGGCCCCACCTTTTTATAACCTACATGAATAACATCAACACCGGCATCATTAGCAAGATGTTCAAATTTGGGGGTCACCAAACTCTGCCACAAAGCGTATTGAAAGCAGGATCACATATCCCTTTCAAATTGGCATTGTTACACTAGTATACAGGGTCGAGAAGAGGCAAATAAACTTTTATGTTGAGAAACGCACAGTTATGCACATGGAAACCCTCAATATAAAATCAGACTATTTGATGTCATAACAAAACCTGACCAAAGTGGACCAAGAGCGAAATCTTGGAATATAAATAACCAAGAATTTCAAACAGGGAAGCCAAGTGTATTCTGGCTACAAGAGAGCACAGTAAGACTTGATTTCAATACCAAGTGATCACTGTGAGTACAAAATCCTGATGCTTCCATGTGCCTATGCTTAGCTAGCCATATATGTCTCATTCTTTCCTTATATAAATATGTAATACCGCTGCGTTAAGGCTCGCCAGCCATGTATATAAACAGGGCTTTATGGGGCTGAAAGCTAAGTTGGTGTGTAGCAATCGACTGAAAAGCACGAAACGGCGAAGATAAGCATCATAATGACTCTCGCTATCTTGGTAAATTGAACTATTTATTGTTACACGAAATTTCGTATTTCCAAAGTGTTGAATGAATATAAACTGATGTTCTATGAATTTGTCTACAATTTGTATTGATAATTTTTCACAGGGTTGGCGATTAATTTAGGTCACGTTGCAATACATTGCAGTGCAGGCCGAACAAATGACCGATTCATTTGAATGAATGTAATTCCCATTTGAATATAATTCACTGAGTTCATTTCAAACGTGACCATTTGTATTGTAATCACTAAAACTATAAGTCAAATGTTGTTGATCATGTTACACACCTGTCCGCAATCTCAACTGAATGATACCATAACCGAAGTATAACATTTAGGTACCCTTTTATCGCATTTTACTGCGAACAATTAGCGGATGTCAAAGGACTTCATAACGGGAATGCTTTCCTTGTACGGCCCCACAAGGACTTTGCAATCCAACTCAGGTCCCCTCACCTCACAGGGGGGATCAACAAGATGGAATAGATTCAACACCGACCAACACAATTGATTTCAGAACTGAAGACAAAGGTACACCCGTCACAGTTTGAAGGACTCAAGCTGGTATCATTGGAAAGACGACTCAGCTTCCAGCTCACGGGAACCTTTTCTTTTCTGAATAGTTTTACTAGAGGCAGCCACGGAAGATTTTTTACTATCTATTGTGTTCACAATGATAATGAAACACGGACAAAAACTTCAATAAACAATTGAGAACAACAGTTACCGGAAAGTTTTTTCAATCAGAATACCACCAATGAAAAACCGTTAACTACATTATGTGGTTAATAGCAACAGCGCCAACACCTCCAAGCCCCCTATTGACCAAGCACTTGCAGATTAATCCACCCGCAACTGAAAAACGCAGCAAAACAAAGCAGCCGCAGGAGGCAATAACTGAGGTTGAAGCCACAATGCGGCTAGTCGACCTCACATTTTAGGCAGCACATATAGGCTGGGCTAGTAGTACTGTAAATATGAAGTATTACTAAAATGGACTTCTCAGCCCGTCCCATACTTACTAGCTAGACTACGTGCTAGAACGATGTACGATAAGCATATCTACCTGATGCAAATCCGATTTGTGGTACCGGGCCTTAATCAAGATTTGTAGTACCGGGCCTTAATCATACCCATTTGGTACCTCCTCCTGCCCAAATAAAGGCATAGCCAAGATGTGTGAGGTCCGTGAATTGGTGTGCATTAGAGTAACCCGATCTAAGGAAGCTCGTTCATAGTTGGCGCAATCAATATCTGACTTCTAGTCATCTATAGCCTCAGCTAATGCATCGTGTTCCAGTCGAAACAGTTTATAACAACAAGATTGTACAGTTTAAATGTTATGATTTCATTTTATGATTGGGATATTCTAAGGTACAAAATTGAAGGCTCCATCTAAGCTCTTGCATATGGAGCCTAATCCAAACGTACTGACCTATCGATCTCAACTAAGCCTGATTTTTATTAATTTTACTTTGTACTTCTTTCAGATTCAAGTTAAAAAAAACTGTTCCGCCTAGCGTCGGATTGTTCACTCATATCAGGAAGCGTGTGCTGGGTTAGACCGTCACGCCGAGCAGAGCAGGAATGGGATGAGCAAAGCAGGGATAGAGCAGGGCAACCGGGGTAAAGCAAAACAGGCAGGGGTAGAGCAAAACAGGTAGGGGTAGGGCATGGCTACGACAGGACAAGCGAGAGTAGAGCTGACAGGCAGCTGTAGAGCAGGGCAGGGCAGCGGAGGTCGATGGCCTTTAGCGGCAACCTTGGCAACAGAGAAAGGGGCTCAAGCTGCCATGTTGCATTCTGTCCCTGACGAGGAGGAGATGGCTGCAACATAACCAGGCAAGGTGAGGCAGCCACCACATGGCATCAAGAGGGACCAACACTGTGTGTTATGAGCTGATACAGCTGATGCTCATTGCAGTGCTGTCCTTTGCTTGTCTCCCTTAGATGGACCAACACTGTGTGTTATGAGCTGATACAGCTGATGCTCATTGCAGTGCTGTCCTTTGCTTGTCTCCCTTAGATGGACCAACACTGTGTGTTATGAGCTGATACAGCTGATGCTCATTGCAGTGCTGTCCTTTGCTTGTCTCCCTTAGATGGACCAACACTGTGTGTTATGAGCTGATACAGCTGATGCTCATTGCAGTGCTGTCCTTTGCTTGTCTCCCTTAGATGGACCAACACTGTGTGTTATGAGCTGATACAGCTGATGCTCATTGCAGTGCTGTCCTTTGCTTGTCTCCCTTAGATGGACCAACACTGTGTGTTATGAGCTGATACAGCTGATGCTCATTGCAGTGCTGTCCTTTGCTTGTCTCCCTTAGATGGACCAACACTGTGTGTTATGAGCTGATACAGCTGATGCTCATTGCAGTGCTGTCCTTTGCTTGTCTCCCTTAGATGGACCAACGCTGTGTGTTATGAGCTGATACAGCTGATGCTCATTGCAGTGCTGTCCTTTGCTTGTCTCCCTTATAGTACTGCTTAGTAAACGTAGCACAGAACATAAGTGTTCAAACTACTACCACTTTTGATGAGCCTCATAGTTGCTATAGCATTACGCTCAAAAATAGGCTAGTGATAACAGACACCGAACTGTTCCCCACACCACAATAAAATAATTCAAATAAATGTAAACAAGAACCAGGCAACGAGGGCAGCCTATCCCAAGGTCTAGGCAGCTCCCTTTGTTTGAAGGCTGTAGTTTCCCAGCTCCACCTTACCTCCATCACCATCACGACCACGGCATTCGAGGGCGCTCCCTGCACAGGCTCTACTTTGTGTGTTCAACTCAACGGAGGCACTGGCAGACACACATACTCTTTCTATGACGGTGGAATATCAACAACGAGTTAGCTAACACTGAAAGACATAATATGCTGGTACCAAGTGATCATTAGGAGTGAAGTAGGGAACGCGACATGGTAGCAGAGTTATTTTGTGGGAGGGCGACAGCGTGGAGGGCCATGAACCTGCTACAAATATATGAAGACATAGTCGGGTGAATCATTTGAAATATAGACCACCCTTGCCTATCTAAGTCAACTTCAATCGAGTGGAAACACACGAATCTTAACGTTATTTGAATGAAAGTGCAGAGCAACACTTCTTTCCGATAAAAAATCGACGTTGTTGGACTAAAGTGCACCACGGAACCCCTTTACCTAACTCGATCAACGTTATTCGAGTATAAGTGAAAGACAAAGCTCCTGTTCCCATCCAGATAAACGTTGTTCGTGTAAGAAAGCACGACAAAACTTTCATCTGATCAAGATTAACGTTGTTCGAGTATAAGTGAAAGACAAAGCTCCTGTTCCCATCCAGATAAACGTTGTTCGTGTAAGAAAGCACGACAAAACTTTCATCTGATCAAGATTAACGTTATTCGAGTATAAGTGAAAGACAAAGCTCCTGTTCCCATCCAGATAAACGTTGTTCGTGTAAGAAAGCACGACAAAACTTTCATCTGATCAAGATTAACGTTATTCGAGTATAAGTGAAAGACAAAGCTCCTGTTCCCATCCAGATAAACGTTGTTCGTGTAAGAAAGCACGACAAAACTTTCATCTGATCAAGATTAACGTTATTCGAGTATAAGTGAAAGACAAAGCTCCTGTTCCCATCCAGATAAACGTTGTTCGTGTAAGAAAGCACGACAAAACTTTCATCTGATCAAGATTAACGTTATTCGAGTATAAGTGAAAGACAAAGCTCCTGTCCCTATCCAGATAAACGTTGTTCGTGTAGGAAAGCACGACAAAACTTCCATCTGATTGAGTGTAGGTACAAACAATCAGGTTGCTAAACAAATTAAAAGGCAGGTTGGATCAGTGGAGGTCTAGTATCGTATGACGCAAGGTCATTTATCAGTGGAGGCCTAGTATCGCATACAGCGCAAGGTCCTTTATCAGTGTAGGTCTAGTATCGCATAACGCAAGGTCCTTCATCAGTCGAGGTCTAGTATCGCATAACGCAAGGTCCTTCATCAGTCGAGGTCTAGTATCGCATAACGCAAGGTCCTTTATCAGTGGAGGTCTAGTATCGCATAACGCAAGGTCCTTTATCAGTGGAGGTCTAGCATCGCATAACGCAAGGTCCTTTATCAGTGCAGGTCTAGCATCGCTTAACGCAAGGTCTTTTATCAGTGGAGGCCTAGTATCGCACAACGCAAGGTCCTTTATCAGTGGAGATCTAGCATAGCTTAACGCAAGGTCTTTTAACAGTGGAGGTCTAGCATCGCTTAACGCAAGGTCTTTTATCAGTGGAGGTCTAGCATCGCTTAACGCAAGGTCCTTTATCAGTGGAGGTCTAGCATCGCTTAACGCAAGGTCCTTTATCAGTGGAGGTCTAGCATCGCTTAACGCAAGGTCTTTTAT
>SDVV010023709.1:0-12708 GCA_016164225.1 Gammarus roeselii
TATATATATATCAAGAGCTATTTATAAACTTACATATCTATGTATTTATATTTACATACAACTACTGAATAGAAAAAAGGTTCTCACAAATATTATGTGTTCAAGAATATTTTTAATTACGGTCAGCAAGGAAAGACGGTGTCATGCACAGGTGTTTGTTGAGGTACTTGTTGGATAGTGTTAGTGATAGTCAGAGAGGATAGGTCACTAACAAAGTGTTGGTATAATAGCAACAGTATTGTGCACTTAAAGACGGACAGGGTGGTCTATATTTAGCAATTATGGAGTAACCGGGGTGCTATCTTCGAGTTCGTCGTTGTGTTTATACAATTAATACATAGCTAACATTTCCATGAAAAAAATCGAGATAAACTTCTCGAGAAACTGTACTGAAAACTAAACAAAAGAAACATCAACAGATAAAGAAGTTCCTATAGAAATAAATACTCTATGTACTAGACACAGTCGGGTAAGTAAATAATCAAGTTAACAAACAACCAATGCCCTTTATACAAACTGTGGAGACATAAATAATAGCTTTCATTAATTTTAGTAATTAGTTGCAGAAGCTTCTACTCTACTGGGTTAAATGAGTGTGATTTATAGGCATATATCAGGCAGACAATCTAGCAAACTAGGCTCAAGTTCAAGAGATGTTCTTTTCACGAACTGTGAACTCAACAACTAATGTGACCTCAGCCTCTTCTGAGGTGAGCCCTTAATAGCCTTTTTCAATAACGGCCATGACAGCGTTTGAGTAGGGAAGGGAGGGTGGGCGAGGCGGAGGCACAGACCGTGCAGAAGCAGATGATCCACGAGCGCAGCACCCACGGCAGGGTGTTGTCCAGGGTGTCAACGTCCTTTGAGAAGCGGTTGATCAGTCGGCCCACGGGATTCGTGTCAAAGAATGCCATGGGGAGGTGCAGTACGTTGGAGACCAGAGACGAGTGCAGCTGGAGGCCGCCGTTCAGACAGCCCAAAGACAGGGTGAACGCCCCCAGGAGGATGAAGAGCGCTGTATGAGGGGGTGGGACACGGAGAGCGGTGACAGAGAGAGACAAAAGCGGGTGAGGGGTGGTCTGAGAGGTGACTTACAGGTGGATGAAAAGACGACTGAGAAGAGAGGAAATGGTGGGTGGAGCAGAATATTGAGAATAGAGTGGATGGTGAGTGAAGAAAGGACTGAGAAAGTAGTGAATGGGGGGTAAAGAGGAAGTTTAGAAGGGTGTGAATCGTGGATTAATAGAGGGCTGAGAAGGGAGTGAATGATGAGTGCAGCATCGTGTTGAGAAGGGTGTGAATGGTAGATTAATAGAGGGCTGAGAAGGGAGTGAATGACAAGTGCAGCATCGTGTTGAGAAGGGTATGAATGGTGGATTAATAGAGGGCTGACAAGGAAGTGAATGATGAGTGCAGCATCGTGTTGAGAAGGGTGTGAATGGTGAATTAATAGAGGGCTGAGAAGAGACCGAATGTTAGGTGCAGCGAAGGCTGAGAATGGAGTCCATGGTTGGTAAATTAAGGGTTGAGAAGGGAGTCCATGGCTGGTGAATAGAGGGCTGAGACGGGAGTAAATGGTAAATGAAGAGTAGGGAATCACACGCTTGAGAAATGCAAGGATAGAAAGTAGAATAGGGAGGAGACTTAGGAAAAAGTCGCATGAAAGAGAGAGCAAAGCTTAGCTGTTATTAGCCACCCACAAGCAGGAAATTTAGGATCGGTGTGCAGCAACTATTGGAAGAGTGGTTGAGGGAGAGAGGAGGTTGAGTTGCATGGAATATAAACTAAACGTGATTCTAAAGTGATTTCAGGATGGAGGAAAAAATGAGAGATGATGAAGAAGAGGAAACCTGAATGAATATAAAAGTGGTCACCCCTCCGGGTTGAGCCGTGACTCCATGCGGCTCGTGAACCTAACAAGTGCCTCGAGGGATCAAGATGTAAAGAGCATCAGCTGAAAACATGTCTGGTTCAGAGCTCGTGTTTGGAAAAAGTAAAACGACTTAAAAAACGTGGAGTTCAGTAGATGGTCAGAATTCACGCCTAATTGAAAAAGTCTTAGCATTATGCATGTAAGTTCAAAATTTGCGTCATTTCTTGAAAACTCTCATTCAAAAATTCATATGCGTATTTCGAAAAAACTCGAAATTATATGGTAGTACTGCACAAAAGCTTTTGAATGATGTATTGCATGTCCCAAAAATTTCCCAACTGTAAAAGTGTTCTATATTTAATTTGAATGGGGGAAAAATTAATTCAAACAATAAATGACACTCGTCATTCTGCTTTATCAACAACGGCATTGCGTCAAACAATATATCTCAATGCCAGGTATGGGAGTTATAATTCTAGATGTTACTGTAATAGCTTCATCGAATATCAGCCATTTCACAAACTGAATCTAGATCATCGGAGCTGTGGTGTCCGAGTTATGGGTTCGAATGAGCCTGTTTCTGGACGATTAATAAGCAGGAAGGCTAACAGAATCGCCGCTGAGAGCTAATGGTCGGTCTGAGAGCTAATGGTCTCGGCTTAATCCGAAACAAGATTGGTAACTCCTGCAACTCGCTTGAAGACAAGAGCAAACTCGTTGCTTCTCCTGCAATAAACGTGGGCAATGATACTGAATGTTGGCGTTATTGTAAATGTTGCCACTAGCAATGTGACGTGTGTACATAGATCAAGTACCCACACATTTTAATGCCTGAAAAAGAAACGATCACAAATAACGAACACACAAATATGATTTATAGGCATTATCAGTGAGTAAAGAGGCATGCGTTATATTCACATCAACAGGCTGAGACGCTATCAGCACTCGGAGCAGAAACGTCAGAGATAATCAAATAAACGAATGAACAAATATTCACGGAGATGAGATTTCTCACATTGTGACAAAAGTCTAAAGCAATTACGGACGTTGCATGACCCCATAAGCAGAATAATGACAAGATTATTAGAGATTAACATACACACACGCCCTAGAACATTAAATAATCTTAAATCAGGTACATCTGGTGACTTTACTAAAGAGAAGAACAAAGTGTGTACCGAGAATAGGCACTGCAGCCAACTCCTCAGGTTCATTGGCAGGAGCACATCGATCATGTCTATGTCCTTGGAGAACCTGTTGACAATGCGGCCAATGGGCGTCATGTCAAAGAAGCTCATGGGGTTGCGTAGGAGGTTGGAGAGCATACGCTGGTTGAGGGCCCAGCTGGCCCCGATGGTGCCCCAGGCCATCGCCACGGCGGCTCCAAGCACGCAAAGCGCTGGTGGGGTAACGCGTTAGCAACAACTCTTACATCCATGAAGCCTCAAAAGGCAATGTACATGACCGGCAAAGGCCTCAAGGCATTCAGTTCTCTAGATTAATATCTTGGGTCTTATGACTCTAAACTCGTAAGCACAGAGGTACGTCTCCACCGAGTTATTGACGCTTTTACAACATTAAAATGGTGAGACGAGCAAACGACTGCAAGTGGTCAATTAGGGAGCGCAGCAGCTGGTCAACGCTGATTGGCTGCCATTGGCTAATGTCCGTTTCTCCTTTATACGAGGCGGAGCGAAAGGGCTAGGAATCCCGTTCTCTGGAAAACCTTTCCTTAAAGACGGCAAGACGAGCAGGGGGAGGAGAGGCTCACGCCTCTCCGAACCCTATAGTTAGGGTCGCTGAATGTGCGTGGCTGTAGTACGAATGATGTAAAGAGGAGGGAGATTGGTGAGATGTTTGTGAGGAGGAAGTTTGATGTGTTGGCGCTGAGTGAGACGAAGTTGAAAGGTAAAGGCGAATGTGAGTTTGGTGTGGTAAGTGGAAGAAAGTCTGGTGTGGAGGAAGGTAGAGCACAAGAAGGCGTGGTCTTGATATTGAGTGATCGGTTGGCTAGTAGCGCTACCGAATGGAAGGAGGTGTCCTCAATATTGATGTGGATGAAAGTTAAGTTAGGCGTAGAAAGATGGCCATTTGTGAGTGCTTACGGACCTGGCAGCGAGAGGAGTAAAGAGGAGAGGGAGAAATTCTCGACTGACCTGAGTGAGTGTATTGAGAGTTTAGGAGGTCATTTCAATGTAGTTGTACTGGGTGACCTTAATGCGAGAGTTGGAGATGTAGTGGTGGAGAATGTGATAGGAAGGTATGGTGTACCCGGTAGAAATGACAGTGGAGAAAACAGTGCTGATATCGAGGAGAGTGGTGTGGAGGATGTTGGATGTGCGGGTGTTGAGAGGGGAGGGTGGAGGAGTGTCTGACCATCTGCTGGTGGAAGGTAGATTAAAAGTGGAGCAGAAGTGGAAGGGCAACAAGCAAGTGGGAGGAGGGAGAGAGGTAGTAAAAGTGAGTGAACTGAATGTGATTAGAGCCGAGGAGTTCCAGCAGGCGTTGATGGAAGAATATGACAACGGGAGAGGAGAGGATCCGTGAGATGTGGAGGAAGAATGGGAAACGTTAAGGAATGCGATGCTGATAAGGGGGTAAGAAGGTGTGTGGTGCGCGCCGTGTAAGAGGGTGCAGGAGGATAGGCTGCGAGTGGTGGAACGAGGAGGTCAAACTGGCAATGGAACGGAAAATAGGAGCGTTACAAGAGTGGTTGCAGGTGAAGTCGGAGGTGGCTCATGAAAGCTACAAAGAGAGGAGAAACGAGAAAAAGCGGGCGGTGAGGAGAGTCAAAGGGACGCTGATGCCAGGTGGGGCACACGGTTGTGCCAGAATTTTGAGGAGAACAAAAAGATGTTCTGGAAAGAGGTGAAGAGATTGAGAAAGGGAGAGACCGGAAAGAAGGAAGTGGTGAAAGATGAAAACGGCCAGTTGTTGTTGGAAAGTGGTGATGTACGGAAGAGGTGGGCCGAGTATTTTGATGAGTTGTTGAATGTCGAGGATGACAGAGAGGCTGACATTGTTGCTGTGGGTGGTGGTGCTCGGATGCCAGTTTTGGGAGGAAGACTTGTTGCGGACATTACTTGGGAAGAGGTGCAGGAGGCGGTGGACGTGATAAAAGCAGGGAAAGCCCTTGGTTTGGATGGCGGTGCGACCGAGTGCCTGAAGAAGGGTGGAGTAACAATTGTCGAATGGTTGGTAAGGTTGCTGAACTTGTGTTTTGTGGCAGGCGTGGTACCGAGTGAGTGGCGCAGTGCCTGCGTTGTTCCGCTATATAAGGGCAAAGGAGATAAAAATGAATACTGCAACTCGAGAGGTATCAGTCTGTTATGTGTGGTTGGTAAGTTGTACGGGAGAGTGCTGATCAAAACGATTAGAGACTGTACGCACTGCGCAATTGGAGAGGGACAGTGTGGTAGATGGTGTGCCGATCAGATTTTTTGCAGTGAGACAGGTCTGTGAGAAGAACCTTGCCAAAGGAATGGATGTGTTCTGGGTCTTCATGGATCTGGAGAAGGCATACAACAGGATTGACAGGCAAGCGCTGTGGAGGGTGTTGCGTTTGTATGGAGTGGGCGGACATCTGTTGAAAGCGGTGCAGAGTTTCTATGCTGACAGTCGAGCATATGTCTGAGTGGGGAGCAAGGTGAGTGATTGGTTCACAGTGAAAGTGGGACTGAGACAAGGCTGCGCGATGTCTCCCTGGCTGTTCAACATTTATATGGATGGGAGTGGTTAGGGAGGTGAACGCGAGTGTGCTGGGACGTGGCTTGGGGCTGTTGGAAGCGAATGTGCGGAGTTGGCAGTTGAGCCAGTAGCTATTTGCCGATGATACGGCCCTGTTTGCAGATTCGGAGGAGAAGCTATGTAGGCTAGTGTCTGAGTTTGGTAGAGTGTGTGAGAGGAGGAAGCTTCGAGTGAACGTCGGTAAGAGTAAAGTAATGAGATGCTCGAAGAATGTCGATGCCAGCAAAATTGGTGACACCATAAATGGAGAGCTCATGGAGGAAGTTCAGTGTTTCAAGTATCTGGGGTCCCATGCGGAGATAACTGAACTAGTGAAAACTGAAGTGAAGGCGCGAGTGAAGGAGGGATGTAAAGTCTTGGGTGCACTCAAGAGTGTAATGAGCTGTAGGACGTTGGGGATGGAAGCAAAGAAAGTGCTGTATGAGGGTATTGTTGTCCCAACTGTGCTCTACGGAGCTGAGGCTTGGGGGTGAGAGCAGAGGAGAGAAGAAGGTTGAATGTATTCGAGATGAAATGTTTGAGGAGCATGGCTGGAGTAACGCTGAGAGACCGGATCACCAACGACGTGGTTCGAAACAGAACAGGGATGGTGAAGAAGTTGGAGGACAGAGTGGATTCGAGTGTTCTGAGATGGTCCGGACACATGGAGAGGATGGATGAAGGGAGATTGGTGAAAAGGGTGATTAATGCTGAGGCAAGTGGTCGCAGGCCTAGAGGTAGACCGAAGTTTGGGTGGATGGATGGTCTGAAGAAGGCGTTGGGAAGGAGAGACACATGAATGTGGAGATGGCGAGAGAGCGTGCAATGATCAGGTGTGAGTGGAGAATGGTTGGTTTTGACGCTGCTCTGATGTGCTTTCCCGCCTTTGGCACCCCGCTGTCGGGGTGGTCGGGGCCCGGCCATTATGACGCGACGGGGGTAAAGCAGTGAAAACGGTCGGGCCCTGCTGCTGACGACGGATCCTCGGACTACACTCGTGAACCAGAGTATATGTTGAGGGGGTACCGGCCGGACCCTTGAGCGCAAAAGGGCTAAGTTGTGTCAGTGTGAGCGTATGAGGGTGTGAGGTGCGCCTTGCCGTCGGCCACCCCTCTTTCTGGGGGATGCGGCCTAGTGTCTGTATCTGTATAATTTTGTACTAGTCACCATCTGCTCAACAGCCAAACCGTAATACGGTATTCATATGTATATTTTTCTAAGATAATTCTCACAGATATAGCCACCGGGCCGAAATCCCTCAGCAAGAGGGGTGACCGACGGCAAGGCGCACCTCACACTCTCAAACACTCACACTCGCACAGCATAGCCCTTTTAGCCCTTTTGAGCGAAAGGGTCCGACCGGGAACCCCGCAACACACCCTCCGGGTCATGAGTGCGGTTCGAGGTCAGTGTCGACAGCAGTGCCTGACAGTATGACTGGTTTACCCCTGCCGCGTCATGATGACCGGGCCCCCCGCTTACGACCATCCCGTCTCTTAACGATGTGCCTAGGGCGGGAACGCACATCAGGGCAGAGTCAAAACTCATCCGCTCCACTCATGCTCCACTCCACTCACGCCTATCCAATGCACGCTCTCTCGCTACCTCCACACTCAGGTCTCTCCTTCCTAACGCCTGCTTCACAACATCCATACACCCTAACTTCGGTCTCCTTCTAGGCCTACGTCCACTCGCTTCTGCCTTCCACACACCCTTTTCACCAATCTCCTGTCATCCATCCTCACCACGTGCCCGAAACATCTCAAAACAAGCGAATCAACTCTGTCCTCTAACTTCTTCACTATCCCCGCTCTGATTCGAACCACGTCGTTAGTGAACCTGTCTCTCAGCGACACTCCAGCCATGCTCCTCAAACATTTCATTTCGGAAACATTCAACCTTCTTCTTTCCTCTGCTCTCACCCCGCAAATCTCAGCTCCGTACAGCACATATGGGACAACGATACCCTCATACAGCTCTCTCTTTGCTTCCATCCCCAACGTCCTGCAGCTCATTACGCTCTTCAGTGCACCCTACACTTTACACCCCTCTTTCACTCGCGACTTCACCTCAGTTTCCACTAGTTCAGTCTTCTCCACATGGGAGCCCAGATACTTAAAACACTGAACTTTTTCCAACAACTCTCTATTTAGGAGAACACTAATACTGCTCGCATCGGCAGTCCTCGAGTATCTCATTACTTTACTTTTACCCACGTTCACTCGAAGCTCCCTCCTCTCACACACTCTACCAAAACCAAACTCAGACACTAGCCTACATAGCTTCTCCTCTGAACCTGCTACCAGAGCCGTATCATCCGCAAACATCAACTGGCTCAACTGCCAACTCCACCCATTCGCTTCCAACAGCTCTAAGCCACGACCCAGCGCACTCGCGTTCACCTCCCTGACCACTTCATACATATAGAGATTGAACAGCCAAGGAGACATCACGTAGCCTTATCTCAGACCCACTTTCACTGTGAACCAATCACTCACATCACTTCCCACTCTGACACATGCTCGGCTGTCAGCATAGAAACTTTGCACCGGTTTTAACAGCTTTCCACCAACTCCATACAAACGCAACACTCTCCACAGCACTTCCCTGTCAATCCTGTCGTATGCCTTTTCCAGATCCGTGAAGGCCCAGAACACATCCTTTCCCTTTGCAAGGTGCTTCTCACAGACCTGTCTCACTGCAAAAATCTGATCGGCACACCCTCTACCACTCCTTAAGCCCTATTGTTCCTCTCCAATTGCGCAATCCGTACATTCTCTAATCATTTTATTCAGCACTTTGCCATACAACTTACCGACCACACACAACAAACTGATACCGCTTGAGTTGCAGCATTCATTTTCATCTCCTTTGCCCTTATACAGCGGGACAATGCAGGCACTGCGCCACTCAATCGGTGCCACGCTTGTCACAAAAAAAATGTTCAGTAGCCTCACCAACCCTTCAAAATCGTTATTCCACCCTTTTCAGGCACTCAGTCGCAACGCTATCCAAACCAGGGGCTTTCATCTCCTCCACGGCCTCCTGCACCTATTTCCTAGTAATGTCCGCAGCAAGTCTCTCTCCAAACCCCCGCATCCGCGCACCACCACCCACAGCAGTAATGTCGGCCTTTCTGTCATTATCAGCATTCAACAATTCATCAAAATACTCGGCCCACTCTTTCCGTACACCACCACTTTCCGTCAACAACTGGCCGTTTGATGTTTCACTGCCTCCTCCTTTCCGGTCTCTTCCTTTTTCACCCTCTTAACCTCTTTCGAGAATATCTTTTCGTTCTCCTCAAAATTCTGGCACAACCGTTTGCTAAACCTGGCATCAGCGTCTTTTTTGGTTCTCCTCACCACTCGCTTCACCTCCTTCCTTTTCTACTTATGGTTGCCATAGGCCACCACCGACTTCGCCTGCAACCACTCCTCAAAAGCTCTTCACTTCTACGCCACCGCCAGTTTGACCTCCTCGTTCCACCACCCACCCACCCATACGTCACAAACCACACACATTTCTCAAACATCTCAACAAGGCATCTCTGAACGTCTCCTATTCTTCCTCCCCATCTTGCAGGCTTTCCCTCTCACGTTATGAAATTCCTCCCTCAACGCCCGCTGGAACTCCTCCGCTCTGATTTTCTCATTTAGCTCACTCACTTTCACAAGTTCTCTTCCTCTCTCCACTCCTTTGTTTCCCTTCCACCTATGCTCCACTCTCAATCGTCCCTCCACCAGCAGATGGTCAGACACTCCTCCACCCTCTCCTCTCAACACCCGCACATCCAACAGCCTCCGCACCACTCTCCTCGAAATCAGCACAAAATCCATCATCGCTCTTTCCACCACTTCACCATGGGCCATCCTTACCCATGAGTACTTGTGGATGTCTCGCTTCTTGAACAGGCTTGTTTCCGACTACCAGCTCCTGCTCCATGCTTAATCCTATGAGATTTTCTCCACTGTAATTCCTACCAGGAACGTCATCCCTCCTTATCATATTATCCAATACAGCATCTCCCACTCTCGCATCAAGGTCGCCCAGTACAACCAAATTGAACTGATTTCCAAAACTCTCAATGCACTCGCTCAGGTCAGTCCGAAATCGCCCCCTTTCTCTCCTCTTGCTACCAGGTCCGTAAGCACTCACAAATACCCATTTTCGACGTCAAACTTTACTTTCACCCACATTAATCTTGAGGACACTTTTTTTTCACTCAGTAATGCTACTAACCAGTTGATCACTGAATAGCAACACCACACCTCCTTGTGCCCAACCTTCATCAACGCCTGACTTTCTAATTCTCAAATGCAGGATATTTTATATAATTTTTCAAGAAACACTGATCTCTTAGTCACGTCGGATATCAATAGACGCCCAAACGTGAACAAACAGGGCCCCGTATATTTCATACTAAACACAACGGGCCGAGGTCTTGTGAGTTAGGTCTCTTCGAATCCATCTTGGAAATTAGGGGGTTGTGAAGATCACTGAACCGCCGGAGGCACGGTTGTGGCCGCGAGAACTCGCTGGCCTATGATTGCCGAGTGCATTGGCTATAAAGTGCTCTAGACCTGTAATAGTCTCAAACTCAGTCCGCTTTGTTCCTCGGAATAAGTGTTTCACAAGCAGCTGGTCGAAATTTTTGGGAATATTATTTTTATCGGAGGATCAGCCTTCCACAGCAAGAAATCCCTGCATGGCAGTGAGTAAGCCGATGTTAACTAGTAACTTCTTTCTTTCAGTTTCAACAACAGACAAAATACTCGAAGTTACCTTGCATGTTCACCCATCGCAAAGTTCTAAGGCTAGATCTGATATAGATCAGTTGTACATTCATTACAAAGGCATTTGAAAGCTGACGAATTAAAATTTCATCAGGACGAATCAGCTCAAAATTGAATAGCAAGTCCTTCCTCTACTTTCGTTTATATAACGAGCGCAACTCCAATTGCATCAACCAGCTGCTAGATCTGAAACAAGTGCAGCGCCATAGGATGCCCAGTATGAAAAGCCATAACTTAGGAAACTTCCAAATAGTCCTCAGGGTTGGTCACATCCACACTCGCATGGCCCTGCATCAGAGGCGTCCGTCATACAAGAATAGCAAACCCACTTCAAAAATCTTGGAGGAACAAATCCACCAATGATAAAAATTATGACAAGATTATAAACATGACGCTCACCATTCGGCTGAAAAGGAACAGCACCGTGTAAAACACTAAGGCTGGAAGACATAGTTAGTATAAAAATATGAAGGAACTTGAAGTGTTGGGAGGTGACTGGAGCTTTAACCTTGAAACGGGATCACAGGCAGTGCTCGCATAACGATAGGCCTGATACGAGTCACTAATAATGAAATGAGCAAGCAGTCAAACAGGGTTGGACTACTGCTTCATATGATTAAGGCATTCCATGCCAGGAACCACAAAGGGCGGTTTAGGACAGGCTTGTCTTGGGTGTATTTAATGTGCGGGCAATAGCATACAACTAATTTCATTCTTGCGTATTGGTAAGCTACAAATAGCAGCCGCTGGCCGAACTCACCTTGTCCGATGCCGAGGCTGCCATACACGCTCAGGTAGAGGTCCCTAACGGCCGGCTGGGTGGAGTTGACGTCCTCGGACCACTTGGAGAGCCAGATATTGGAGAGCACCGTGCAAGCTTGCGAGCCCACGTAGAAGAGCACCGTTAGAGCAGTCAGACCGCTGCCGATGGCGCGCATGTAGTAGCCGTAGACGGTCATCTTCACCTGCTCGGACGATGGAAGGTAAGTCAGCGATTGCTTGAGGCTGGATCATCCATCTCCAGCTTTGCACATTTCTTAAAAGGAATACGGAAATGATAGTAGAATGTTTTAATAAAGGTAAAATCATGGCATCGGTTGTTACTTGACAAAAACCAGTCTCATTTGTTGTCAGCATTTAGTTATGCTGACAAATCACAGTGCATTGGGTCGTAGCTTGGAGCTGTTGGAATTGAATGGGCGGAGTTTGCAGTTGAGCCAGTACTCTTTGCGGGTGATATGGCACTGGTGGCGGATTCAGAGAAGCTGTGTAAGCTATTATCGGAGTTTGGTAGAGTGTGTGAGAGGAGGAAGCTTCGAGTGAGCGTGGGTAAATGTAAAGTAATGAGATGCTCGAGGAATGACGATGTGAGTAAAGTTATTGGAGGAAGTTCAGTGTTTCAAGTATATTGTGGATGGGTTTTCTCTCACCTTTGCTTACCCATCCTTTAGAGGTTACCTTTATTATTAATTATTACACACACATCTTAAAAAAACATGACATTTTTATCTCTTAATACATTGGAGCAGATCATTACCATGTGGTTGGGTTTTCTCTCACCTTCGCTTCCCAACCTTCATGACATCCTATTTAAACAATTTACATACATAGATTTATAAATCTTAAGGTCATTAAACCCAAAATCCAGACTGGTGATATTTGAGGTCATTTGTAGGTTTATTTTAATTTAATTTACCTTTAGCTTAAGTCGAACAACGCCATTGTTGTGAACAAAATCAAATGAGCACAGCGAGTCATTGTCAGGTCTACGGTGTAGCTACAGTTACTAGGAATAACTACAGATAATTCCCTACCTAAAGTATGTTAGTCTACTGCTAATCTCTATGTCGCTGGTTCGACTAGTCAAAAGGTCTTAGTTTAAACTTATCATTTCTCGTAGATGTGAATACATTATCCCTATTATCTTCGGAGTTTGGCAGTGCACAACCACCCGCACTGGATCACAAAACAACAAGGCCCCTCAAATTGGGGCAAGCCAGTCTTTCGGCAGCCAACGCCATCTAGCGGTTGCGTTGATAGGCTTATTTCCCTACATGACTCCGAAAACGGTTTAACACTTCCACTCGAAAGATTATATCTAGCTACTTTACTATAATAATCTTATCATCTTCAACATAGACATTCATCTTAATCATTACTTATTTGTATTACTTCATTCTCTTTTAATCATTACTTATTCGCATTACTTCATTCGCAATTGTTTACAAGTCTAGAAGTGCTTTCGAGAGAAAGGAGGTCGGTTTCCCGCGCTTCAAAGAACCGGGGGTGAAGAAAGGGGGGGCGATGTGTTAC